>JAGSMP010002478.1:0-44590 GCA_029286625.1 Parnassius orleans | reverse complement strand
TTGAAATCATTCAATAATATTTGCTATTTTATGTTTTAAGTCGACAGCACCTCAATTAATAACATAAATAATACTAAAGTTTTGATTTTTAATTTAAATGCAATGACGAAATTTTTCGATTAAATATCAAAATTAGGTTCAAACTTAAATTAAATTCATTTTAAAATTAGGTTCAAATAATATTAGGTTAAATATATTTAACATTGCACTTAAATATAATATATATATATATATATATATATATATATATATATATATATATATATATATATATATATATATATATATATATAAAATATATAATATATAATATACAAAGGCTGCTATGGATACGAATGAAAGTGGCTTAAAGAAGTTGTTTGTGCTAGGGTGTGCGCCCCAGACATGTCTAAGCCCACTTATATCCGAGAGCAGTTTTGGGACATGGTAAGATGGTGTTGATGAAATGTAAAGGAAGAAAATATCATTATGTTAGGAGATTTTAATGGAAGGGTTGGGTGAAGAGGTCTGGTTATGAAAGGATATTAGAATGTTTGGCGATGAAAGTGTAAATGAGAATGGTGGACCTCCTCGCCGTATGTGAGAAAAGAATCTTTGTGACGAATACTTTCTTTCGCCATAAAGTTCACATGTATACATGGGAAAGGGTGATGATAGAAGCATGATAGATTTCATAATTGTGGATGAAAGAATGCGGAGCGCAGTGGTAGATACAAGAGTTCCAGGGGGTCCAACGTGGGACGGATCATTACTTAGTCTTATGCCGAATTAATGGTCTATTCAGGCGTTGGCAGCATCGGACATTTGTATCTACCACTTCTTACGTATAAGAACAGAGAGTTACAAGATGAAGTGTGAAAGAAGTATAAATGTAGACTGAGGAGAATATAAATGGTTTGAATGAAATATGTATGAATGATTTGAACCTGAAGACTGTATGGAATAATGTTAAGAAAGTTTTGGTGGATGCAGCCACCGAAGTATGTGGTGTAAGTAAGAGAACGAATGAAAGGAAAAATAATACGTTGTGGTGGGATGATGAGATTCGGATGGAAGTTGAAGCAAAGAGCATGGCTAGATTTACTGGCAACCAAAGCTGGTAATTCTGGCGGTATGAATGATGAGATTGAAAGAAAAAGGCAGACTTTAGACGTATAAATAAGAGAGTAAAGAGAAGTTGTTGAAAGGAAAAAGCAAGAAAAGAAGGATAAAATGATAGAAGGATATCTGATAACTTCCAGGCAAATATTAAATGTTCTGGAAACTCATAAGAACTGCTAGAAATTCAAAACAGCCTAGAATGAATGCTATGAGACGAGAATGGATGTCTGCTGAATGATGAAGTTTCGAATTTAAAGAGATGGAAGGAATACTTTGAAAGCGTGTTTATGGTGAAGGGTCGTCTGAATTAAGTGAAAAGAAATTCCGAAAGAGTGGAGAGGTAGGGAGATAAGTGTAGATGAAATAATGAAAGCAATGAAAAGCATGGAAAGGGTAAGGCAGCCGGATATGATAGATTATCACTCGAAATGCTAAGAGCTGGAGAGGGGGTGGTGTGACCTGCTGTACACCTTGTTTAATTTATGTTGGGAACTGAAGCGGGTACCGGAAGACTGGTGCAAAGCCGTTATAGTCCCAATATATAAAGGAAAAAGGTCAGCAGGACTGTAAAACTACCGTGTATCAGCAGCTTGTAGCATTGTGGGTAAACTATACTAAGGTGTTAATTGAATGAGTTATGGAAGAAACTGATGGAAAAATTTGGGATGTGCAAGCTGGATTTAGAAAGGGAATAAATGTACGGATCAAGTATTTTCCATGCGTATGATTGCGGAGAAGTTTTTCAAAAGCAGAAAGTTTTTGTGCTTTCATGGACTTGGAAAGGCTTATGACAGAGTGGACAGGAATGTGTTATGGCAAATACTTAACTCATTTGGTTTGAGCGCTGGTTTGATACAGGCATTGAAGTCTCTTTATAGGGACTCTAGTGCTTGTGTCAGGATCAACAGGGTCTACTCGGACTGGTTTGGCATCCAAAAGGTGTCAGACAGGGCTGTGGCTTCCCCCTGGCTGTTTAACCTATTTATGGACAGTTGTTTGCAAACTTTGAAAGTTGAAAATGTGGGTTGAGAATGGGTGAGTTAACCGTCAAATGCCTTTTGTACGCCGATGATCAAGTCATATTTGCAGCGTCGGCGGCCGAGTTGCAAATGATGGTTACTTTAATGAACCGTCATTAAAACAAAGTATGAAAGTGAACATAAAGGGAGACGAAAGTGATGGTTTTGAAAGAAAAGTAAAACGTTATGTGAAATAAGAATAGAAGAGTTGATTGAGCAAGTGGATGAGTTTGTATATTTGGGATGTTTGTTGCTTGAGGGATGGTAGATATGATAGGATATAGACGACGACAGTGAACATGAGAAATAGAGTGAATGGGGCTCTACAAACTATTGTGAAAGTCAGAATGTGTCAAAAGGCGTTTGGCAATTCACAATGCTGTGTTAGTCCCTACTTTAATGTATGGTAGTGAAAGTTGGGTCTGGCAGAAGAAGCAGAGAGTAGAATAAATGCTGTGGAAATGCGGTCATTAAGGGTATGCTAGGGCTGAATCTGAATGACAGGGTGAAAATAGTATGATAAAGAAAAGTGTGGTTTGCAAGATGACGTTGTGTAGGATTAAGAATGCTTCGGTGGTTTGGTCATGTAGAAAGAATGAACGAAAAAAGTGACAAAGCAAATTTATGCTGCAAAGTGAACGGCAAGTCGGAAGGGACCTAGACGAAGGTTTATCGACCAAATTGGCGATATATTGAAAATGGGCCAGATGGGTACCCTTAACCGACGAGCGTATGCGTAGATATATGGATGTAAAGGAGGCGAGAGAGGTGTGCCAGGATCGTGCCAAGTGGAAGTCCGTAGTCTCTGCCTACCCCTCTGGGTGACAGGCGTGAGTGTTTATGTATATGTATGTATGTTTCCTTATACATAGAAAATTAAATCAAAAAATAATAACACTGTTTCTTTCTTTCTTCTAAATTCTCCCCTAGGCACTAAATCTCCCAAATTCACGCAAGACATAATCAAAAAGCGCTAGATATACGGTTCAAAACGCTAAATAGCAATACTGCTTCTTTAAATGAAACTAATTTTTACGGATTATATCGCGTTTAATTTTACTTTTTTTTATTTTCTTGCATGATCATCTTTTCATGATTTAATTGACATCACATTATTATTTAAAAACCACCAAATAATTTTTTTTAAATAACATACATAAACTTATTCATAATAAGAAAATAAGAACAGTAATAAAAAGTCGTAGGGAAGTGACGTCCCCATCGCCCGCTGACGTAACAGTTAAGTGACAAAACTGCTACGTCGGCGCAGTGAGTTAGCGCCTTGCCAAGAGGTATGAGCAGTGCCGCGACAGTATTGCAGATGCAAAGGCCCGTTTGTGCATATGGCCGCACCATGAAACGGTGCCGAGAAATTTATGGACGATGGACAGAAAAAGAATGCGCAGAGTACCGCTGCCTGGATAAAGCCAGGGCGCGTCTGGAGCTGGCGCTGGACGCGACAGCATGTGGGTCACCATGCTAGCGTGAGGGTACTGCAAGACCACCTAGCGGCCCCCTGCATCCATCATCCCCACCAGAGGGCTTGGTGTCGCCTGGGTCTTATCGCATTCAGCAAGCGTCACCGTCCGCTGGTGGAGCACGTCGCATGCGTTCGACAAAATGATGAACGCGAACGCATTGCGGGCATATTTAAGGGCATATGGGGAAGAAACTGGAAGATTGGCGTATCGGACTCGGATGCATCGCTTTTTTGCTGAGCTGGAGCCATCTGTTCCTGTAACGGAGCACAACCTGGCAGACCGAGTTCAGTACATCCTGCTCTCCAACATATTTGGTGACGCTGGACTCGAACGACTACGACGTGAGGCTATTCCCTCAACGGCTGAAAATACTACGGCTGGAAATGCGGCACCACTAGTTGCAGAGCAATTTGCATATGTGCATGCCCTCGTGGATCTTTCAGTTGTGGTTGATTCAGACGATTATGAACTAGTCTCCTATGAACTAGAATGAGGAGCATATTGGACGAGGCGATTTCGGAAACGCGCAGTATACCTCTCAAACATCGACCGCGACTTCCCCGCATACCACTAAGCAAGCGCAATTGAGTTGTCGTGAGGGCTCTTCCTAACCCTAAGCTGGTGACCAATTTGGAAGCTAGCCGGTATCTTTGCGAGACCAACTCAATATTTTCAGGCGCCGCACTGGCAGTTATCCGTATCATTGGCTGGAATGATGATGATTCTTAATAACTTTATATGCATACCAGTGACTTAATGCATGCTTGCATCTGATTAGTAGGTATAATTCCTCATCCCTTTTTTACCACAACTTGGTTTTTAGAATTGTGTTGTCAACTCGCCTGCCATGAGAGGGTACTATGACAAATATCTCCCCTATGAGGCAATCAATGGGACAGGCCTACGTTAGCGGTGGATTTTTGGTAGGCTGTAATTATTGAAAGAAGGATGTATAATATCTCGAAAGAGCAGTGAGGTAAACATGTAATACATTTGTAATCGATTTATTGGTAGTTGTGATGGAACGAGAAAAGTAGTGCAGTCCTACCACCTAGGAAACCCTGCCTCAAACTTTCTGATAGAGCTCATCCCATAGGTGATCGATCTGATTCTATACCGGGCTTTGAGTTGGTCACACCAGTATTTATTGCAAATTATACTTTCTTTGCCCAGGAAGCCGTTGATTTAGAAGAGATTTTTAATTTTTTAACACATTTTCATAAAGAGCCCTTTAAAATCCACTGTGTATGTTTGTTTTTGGAAAGATTTACTTATTCTGTCATTAACATGCTAGGCAATGGGATCATTCTACTTAGAAACTCGCAGTCATATTGTTTACTTTGATATCTGGGCTGCAAGAAATTTTAAAAATAATTTTTTAACAATTTGTTACTAAAACTAATTTTACGGATTGTGTCGCGATTAATTTTATTTTTTTAATTGCCGACGTTTCTGTCACGTAATCAAGGGTGCTAAAAAGCGTGGGAAACATCAGCTATTAAAAAAGTTAAAAGTAAATGTGTTAAATATTGAAGTTATATAGTATACTGTACTTCAATGGCGTAAAATAAGTTTTATTCAATGTGTTATGCCGTAAATATAGGAAAACATTACATGAAAAATAATCCTTCAATGTCACTCATCCAAACAAGCTCTTTCAGAACTGTTTATTTTAAATAGATATTTTGACATTTCTTTTTCAAGGTTCAAAACGAAAACGGCGTTAACAAACGGACAAATGCAATGGTAAAAAGTGCTCGAAACTTATTAAATACTGAATAAACGTTTGATGCATCTATCAGAGGTCTTTCATTTATTTATTACCTGTAACCCACAATCTATCTTCACTATTTGAAGTTGTCAACTGCGAAAGATAATAAGATTATATGGTAAAATATCTAGACTTTCCAAAAATCTAGTAAATACTAGCAAGTACTAGTGGCGATGAGAGAAATTCTCCGCACCAATTTTTATGCTTATATTAACTTAGTGACAACGAAGCCATAGATTATATAGAAATATATATTGAGACAAAAGCACATTCACTTTTACCTTGAAGACATCCACATTATATTTGGACTGGTTAGGACGAATAAGCATCTTCAAATCAATGTGGCAAAGCTCTTACCATCAGTAACACTATCTTCTCTTGTAGAACATCAGCCTCCATGGTAACTAGGGGACTGAATTTTAACCCTAATTCATTCGACACATCGGAAATAAAATAAAAAGTTAAAAATAAAACGCGACAAATTCTTGAAATGGTTTTATCGTAGCTTATATGACAACCTAAAAAGATATGCAGGAAGTTGATGGATGCAGGTGGCTCAGTACCAAACCTTGTAGCATTCCTTGGGAGATGACTAGGTTCAGTACTGGACTTGTTATAATGATAATGATGATGACGATGTGTGATAATTATAAAGGTGGATTCCATTGTCAGTTGTAAGTACTCATAATTGATGTAAAGATCGCGGGGTTCACAACGTAATAGCTGACGTAAAAGATATGAGAGCATCCTAAACTTTTTTTGTCACCAGGGTGGTGTCATTTAGTAACAGAGTCAATGTTTTTTTCTGAAATATTAGTTATATTTAATATTGATAAATAATAATATAATATAATAATAATAAAAGAATAATATTTATTAGATTAGAAACGAATAACCCAAAATTCTGATAATCCTAAATGTAGAAAAATTTAAAATAAAGCAAAAATATAAAGAGCTGACCACTGAGGCATCATTTTGTGTATCTTTATACTCTAGAAACCGATAAACTTTTTTTAGAAACTATTCCACTTCTGATGTTAGAAATTATTCTCAAAATAATTTAAATAAAAGAATGTTACTCGTATTGGAATTTACTCTGAAGGCTAATTGTTAAAAATATAAAAGTGTGAGAGCAGATGTTCAAGTTGCTCTCTTGCTTACGCAATTAATCATTATCAGGAATAAGAAAGCGTACAGCACCACACATTCAGTATAGAGCAAATACAGTTCGACCAACCGTAATATGTACCAGTCACAATCACACATTAGAGTAACGTGAAGGACATAATTACATGATAACACCAAAGTATGCAAAGTAACTGCAACACTAGTCATCTCAATATAACGCAGGGCAGCCTCTCAGCAACACGATCTTCCTTGCTCACACTAGAATTACTACCTACTTTACGAACAGAACCACATCACTTATTGGGCAGAGGGGAAGGTGTGGAGGCAATGGTTTAGCCCAACCGGCATAATAACGATATGAATTATGCCGATTGGAATAGAATTACAGACTACCTCTTAGTCGACTGCGCGATACTTTATACTGCTAAAACAAGTGGGAGATAATAGTTCCACCTTCAATTCTTCTTATTTTCTTTTATTATTTTACCCTCGTTCCTAACACGGCCTCTCCTGACGATTCACACGCCCCCGTGTGAAGGCTAGAGTTACGTTACCGGCCTTAATGTAACTTTACCGTCTCGGCCCTTTCTGACCATGAAATACAGACTTAGTTTTTGCAGAATTGAAAACATCGTCCAAATCAGATTTTAGTATACTACGCTTCCTACTAGAACTTAACACACGTTACAGATAACAAGTTTTCTCCGAGGAGCACTGTGGACATGCCGCAGATCGTATCACAGATACACTGAAGACGCAGGCCAACCAGCTAAACGCGCTCTACCGTGCGGTTCCGCTGGGTTCAGCACTCGTGCAGCATGTTCGCCAGCGAAACGTATCGCGCTGGACTCGCTGCAGCGAGCTGTCTCGGCGCACTCGCACTAGCTACCTGTCTCGGCGCACTCGCACTAGCGAGCTGTTCAGGCTTCAACACTGTAGGCATAGGCACCAAGTTTGCATACCCCTCAGCGGCCCTCAGTGGTCCTCAGTGGCTGTTGACATAGGCATAAAGTTAGCGTATCACACAAACTTCCCTCCCGGAGCGCTCATGGAGAATTGGATCTGTTATTGGTTTATTTTTCGATATAAATTAAAATTAAACCAATAAATCAGTGCTGCGAAAATAGGAGTGCATAAACAAACAGGAGGTTATTTCGCCGTCAATAGCCGTAGCAGTGCCTCAAGCCCCGCCCACTATTCCGTAGAAACGGCCGTTCGTCGTAGCACGCTACGAACTGTGCTACGAATCGACACTACGTACTCTCTGCTACGGAACGATCTGCTACGGAACGATCTCTGCTGCGGCTCTGTCGCCCTGGTACCTCGGATAGACATTGAATGAGTACCGTAGACTCAAAACCAAAAAGAATTATTTGTGTACATGACTCTGCTGAGTTTATGCGTGCCTGGTACTTTGAACTCTCATAAAACAAAGTGTTGGTCTGTGTTGGTCTACTCTCCTGAATATTGTGATCTCTTGGTAATCTCAAGTGCTATGTGTCTTTCTAAAACTTAATAAATATTTTAAAAATCACATTCATCTCCTACAGTGTTATACGGCCCTAATAGTTGTGTGTCTGGGGGCGAGTGCTTAAACAACTGTAAAAAAGAATCTGCTGTGGCTGTGCACCGAAACACAATCTGTGACCTCCTGCCTGCTTATTAAACCCTAATACAAATCGACTAAAGATGCCACTAAAACGAACCCCCCTCCCCGCACTGCTGCCCCCTCTACCTCCACTGCATCCCCCTCTCACACCCAGTCTGAAACAGACCTTAGTGGAGTGCTTGATGGCGTGACTATCAGTTCTAAGCGTTTTCGAGTGGAGGAGTCCATGACCGACTTCATGGATGGCATGATGAACCTCCTGAGGGAATTCAAAAATAAGCAAAATCGAAAATTTGATGCCCTCCAGGATCCTATTGATGGGATACAGGTATAGCAGAAAGAGAAGCTTAACTCCTTACAACAAACTACAAATGAAATAAGGAAGCAAAATGATGCTATACACGTGTCCATGGATTTCTTCTGCAGGAGAACAAATTAAAGAAAGTGCAAAAATGGAGAGCAGACAGAAAAGCACTTCTTACATACGTACCCCTGGAGGACAGGATTGAGGGCATGGAGCGACAAGGTAGATGCTCAAGTATTGAGATTCATAACGTGCCGGTGTCGAACACAGAAAGCAAAGAATATCTTCTAAATATTATACTGAGCATATCGACTGCCCTGAATGTAGACGTGTCTGCTTCGGATGTATGTGATGTATACAGAATCAACACAAAAATACCGACACAGAAACCTATCATATGTAACTTAAATAGTGTACTTATTAAAGAAAGAATACTGAAAACCTAAAAAACTTTAATAAAGCTCATAAGGAAATAGATTTAGTACAGAACACATACATATCAAAGGCAGCCCACCTATATTATTCGTCTCCGAGAACTTAACTCCAAAATCAAGGAGACTATTTTTCCTGGCGCGTGATTTTGCAAACTCCAATGATTATTCATTCTGTTGGGTAACCCATGGAAGAATATTTCTACGCAAAAGAAAGGGACTCGGAGCTGGATTTAGCTAAGCTGCTAAATGTGAACAAATGACTATACGGTAGCTTAATCTTACTCACTTATTACATTACTCATATGTACACGGTACTCAACATGCTTACACAAAGCAATCAAACACAATCACTCATTATCACGACATAACCTACTAGCTGTTACCCGCGGCTTCGCCCGCATGGTCACTGGGAAATGAACTATCCATTGCTTTTTGAATTGAAAGAAAACTGAGTTTTATAGATTTGTCAGAGATACAGACTTTTGAAAAGAAACTGAGCTAAATTGATTCGTCAGAGATGCAGTTTTCTGAATTGAAAGGAAACTGAGCCAAATAAAAGATCCGTCAGAGATGCAGCCTTTTGAGTTGAAAAGAAACTGAGCTTAATAGGTCCGTCAGAGGTGCAGCATTTGGAATTGAAAAGAAACTGAGCGAAATAGGAAATTTTGAATTGAAAGGGAAGATCTGTGGGAATTCTGATTAATTGATTGTGGGAATTTTGGAAAAAAAACTAACTGAACACTATTTTAAGACGTTACTGTACACAATGTTATATGTTTTTCCATTCGGAAAGAGATATTAGATTCTGGGCATTTGACACACGCGAACATGCTACATACAGCTGATCATGAGAGAAGCACGGTTTTCTAAGTTGACCCCACTACCTGTAACGTTTGCCCTTGCGCTATTAATTGTCATTGCAAAACTGAGCTTAATAAAGGGCACTGCAACTTGAAAAGGAAGATCTGTGGGAATTATAGGGATCCGTGATATAATAACATTTTCACTTTCCTACGCCTGTCAAAATTGTAGCACCGATTATGTTCCGTCAAGATGTGTCACACCTTGTCCGTTACATAACCGAGGACATCTAAATTTCGCATTAGCATGACTGGGACGCCTAATTTTAATGAAGCTTATGTGAGGGCACACCTGACAACTCTAGAGAATTTAGAAACTCTACGGGATATGAAGTGCTCTGTTCTCTGTCCATAACTGTGTCTACTGACAAATACTCTGTTATTTCTCCTGCTACTTCGCTTAATATATCTGAATTTATTTTAATAACGCTCTCATTTTTTGGTGCAAGAATCGCCCTTTCACATAACCATTTGTCTTCATGCATGTTGTTCGTTAAATCTGAATAAACGCTCGCAATTAATTCGGAATGACTCTGTACTAAATTACAAAAATCTCTCGTCAATTTAACGCAGCCCTCAGCATCCGTTTCCAACCGCCCATCGCCAATTTTTAATAGTGTGTCAGCATAGTTTCCAGCATTTACCACGTGCTCGGCGGTGAAGGAAAACATCGTGAGGAAATTGCATGTCTGAGAAATCAAAAAAAAAATATTTCGAAGACATGTGAAGTTCGCCAACACGCATTGGGGCAGCGGCGGCATTGATTTTGCCCTAAAACCCTCTCAGAAATGAGAGGAGGCCTGTGCCCAACAGTGGGACGTATATAGGCTGTAACTTTTACTTTTATAGTTTCCAGCATTGATATCATTATACAAATGCACTCTCATATTCGTAGTTAAACTGAATTTTGTCACCTTGTTCCATAAAATAGACGACTTGAGGCATGCTTTAATTTCATCTGCAGGTGTGCCCTTTTGAATGACAGGTAAAGTTTGGCGAAGTCACCAGTGTAAAACCACCATTCCTCCGGCCATCGGTATTGCGCAAATCCTGGAGCGTTCGATTTAGTGAGTTTACAGCTTTTTATGCGACATTGTACTTTCGTCCCACACTAAAAGTTTGCATTGTCGTAGCATTATACTCGTGCACTATTTTGCTAAATTTGCAGATCAGGCGATTCTTCCTGGGCTAGATTTAGAGGGAGTTTTAAAACAGAATGTGCAGTGCGGCCCCCGCAGCAGTGGCGGCTATACCGGAGGCTACAGCCACAGCAATGTTTTTCTTTTTCGTACTTGCGCTAATAATAAATTTAAAAAAATGTCTTCCAGTTCCTCGGGGCATAAAAGGTGCACCATTTCCAGATTCAATTTGTACTAATACTTTGTCAAAAACTCGTTTTTGTTCGGGAAGCAAGCGGGGTCAAATTCGGCTACTTGCTGCTGCAAAGCTGGTATATCGTAGTTTGTTTCACGTATAATTTCATCACTTAGTTCATTTTCAGTTTGTTCGCTGAGGGCTTATCATTCCAAAGTCGCTTAATATTTTGCCTACCATTGCCATTACTTTATCTTCAATTTTTCCAGTGCTTCATTATAAATGTGTTCATTGTATGTCATGTTCGCGTGTCTGCTGTAACTTATTGCAAATATCTTCCGCATGTATTCTTTATATTTGTCCCACAATTTATGTGCATTAGATAGCCCGCAAGATGATATGAGAGTTGCATAAAGATCCTAATTTTGGCTGGTGACTGGCACTGCACAGCGTCCTCCATGGTTTCATCCCAGTGATTATCGTTTTCTAAAGATGCAGAGCTTCACATGCTTCTCTATAAGTTGCGCATTCCTGACCGTTGATAGTTTTAGGTCTTTATATCTGTGGACCCCGAACATGTTGCAGCAGCAATCGTAACAGAAACATTCAAAATTAGTTACATGGACGGTATACACACGACCAAGTGCATCTGATGACTTTACACGGGCCAATTTGCAACAGGCGCGCTTGAATACAGCGTTTCCTCCTTCTAGATGTGTTCCAAGTATAATAGCGGGGGACTTCAGAATATAACAACGTTTTTGCAAAGGGGTCGGTTTGACAAAGTTGAAAGAAGGCTGTTAGTGTAGTTTTTGGCGGTGATGCAATTCTTTCTTGGAAATTTCTTTCGGTGAAATATACACGCTCTCCATTTTCTAAGTGCACAGCAAGGTGAGTAACTGTTGGGTGCCTTTCGTGTAAAGGAAGCCGGAGACGCCACGCTGCCTCGTAACTGCTGACATAACGCCCTGCTTGAAAGGTCTGTACTTCATTAACGGGATTTGCCTCACCTTCACTCCTTAGATTAAATATTGCTTGGTCGCTTCCTTTATTTATGTACTTACAGATATACTTGATTGCGCGGACAGAGCTACATGCTTCTACATTAATGTGGGCATTAAACATTTTACATAGAATGGGCGAATACGGGACAATTCAGCTGTTATCTAAGGTGTCGAACGCTCCAGAGCGAGATTTGATTGTAACTTTCCTGCCACCATCTTCGGGAGCTCTGCGTCTGTATAAACGGTAGCCATTGTCATTGTGCACTGTTTCTTTTAATAGCTGTTTAGGGAATTTCTTTGTACATTTTCCTTCTTTCATACATGGCGATATTGAATTTCGTGCTCCACATGGACCGTGAATCATATTTCGGACGATGGTATCATACAATTCTTTATCTTGCTCAGGATCCGGAATCTCGGCGCTTATTATGTCGTCTATTTGGCTGGGCGCAACTTCTCTTTACCATATTAGAATGTGGGCATGTGGTAATCCTCTTTTTGCCATTCAATTGAATACATGAAGCACTGCACCTCTCGAAAATTTTCCTTTGTTAATTACATACATTAATTTTGTACTTTTCTAATACTCTAGCAAGTAAATCGTGTCTGTCAGTACTTTTTGGCGGCATTAGCTCCTCGGTTATTTCTTTCCATGTGGGATTGCAAGTAAAAGTAACAAAAGATCAGGTCTTCCGTAAGTTCGTACATAGGCGAATGCGTCTTGTGTGTACTCATGTAGGTAGCGGGGACTGTTAACGAATGATGAGGGCAGAATTACCATTTTACCTAAATCTCTGGGGTTTATATTGGCGTCGCTAAAAACTGCATCTTGTAAATGTATATAATTCTCAACGCGCAGCCTTTTTTGATTTAAAGATATATTACGGAGACGTCCACTTTCTACCTTCACATACATGTCTACCAAAAATTGATGAAATAATTGTCTACACTGGGCTAAGAGGTTAAAATCATTTTCTCGCAACATCATATGATACGCCTAAAAATCCATACATGATACTTTTTTGTTCGGAGTAGGCTCCTTTGTGACCGGATTAATGAGTGGAATTTGAAAATGATAACCCTCTTGTCCTTTGCAATAAATCAATGGGTATTGCAGAGCGTCATAAAACTTGTGTGTATCGGCTACCCGTTGCAACCTATCATCACGTGCTCGCAAGACAATGTCTCGTGAAGAAAATTGATTACCACTAATTACGGCTGCTATTTCGTTTATCAAAGGTGCATTGTAGCGCCTTTCATGCTCTCCTCGAAAGGTCCGATCTGCGTGAATGACGACTTTATAATCCTCTTCAGGTAGGTTTTCTAAAGCAGTTTTAAATGTTTTGACTAAAATGTTACGTTCATGCAAGAATCTTTGAATTTTGAACACTGTGCCTCTCTCAACTCCCTGGATAAATTGGCAGCGACGGTCTACCTCAATTTCTTCGTCACCCATAAAATATACTTGTAAAAATTTATGCTGTTCGTTTTCAGCTGGAAAAAGTGAACCTATTCTATGATAAATTTGCCCCTGCACCGTAAATGTAGGCGAAAATCCCGGCATTATTATTTCCCGGTCAACTCCGAAGGACGTCATTTGAAAGCATGAGTTATATTTCCGGATCCTGTTTAAAAAGCGCCGTGAATCATTAGCATCATATAAAGAGTTTTCAAAAGTTCTTCTGGTTCCCCCAAGTAACGGAAGAGACACTTTGCCATTGAAACAACACCTGCGGTCTCATCTTTCCATTTTAAAGCACTGCAAAATCGACACGCCTTGTCCGTCAGTCCGATAACAACTAACCTGTGATTTTTATAATCAATCAACGGATCATAATTGAATGCTGCGTCATTAAAACCGACCAATTGTTTCTTTGAAAATTTTGTCGACGTTCAGCTTGGAGCTGTGCATTTGCATCTCTTCGCGCCTGTGTCTGTTCTGGTGTTTCAGATGCCCTATAGTAGATTGACGTTCAGCTTGCTCAATGAGTCTGTGTTGAGTTTCATCAGGTGTTTCCGCGGCTCTTAAGGCGGCCTGACGTTCCTTTGTTCGAATAGCCTTTGGTGACTTTGAGCAGGTGTTTCAGTAGCTCTTAAAGTAGATTGACGCTCTGCCTGTTCAAGACGCCTTTGCTGACTTTGATCAGGTGTTTCAGTAGCTCTTAAGTAACTTGACGCTCTGCCTGTTCAAGACCCTTTGCTGACTTTGAGCAGGTGTTTCAGTAGCTCTTAAAGTAGCTTGACGCTCTGCCTGTTCAAGACGCCTTCCTGACTTTGAGAAGGTGTTTCGAAACTCTTAAAGTAGCTTGACGCTCTGCCTGTTTAAGACGCCTTTCCTGACTTTGAGAAGGTGTTTCAGATCTTAAAGTAGCCTGACGCTCTGTCTATTCAAGACGCTTGCTGACGTTGAGAAGATGTCTCAGATGCTCTAAAGCAGCTTGACGCTCTTAAAATTCTTGCCTTCTCAGTTCAGCATCTTCTAAAGATTCTAGCGATCAAAGCAAATAAACATACAAAAGGGCTGCAGACTTTGTTTGCGAGGTGCAGTAGAAAACTATCAAAAACGGAATACTTTCAAAATTCATTTCTTTTAAACAAATCTCAAAGACTACGTCTGTAATTGAACAATGGAATCGAAAACGATGTAAAATCAATCAATAAATATAATCAGAAGTGATAAATATACACCAACTGCCATGTAGTGGACATATATATCCTTTGAAATATTGTTTCGAACAACCATTCGATTAATAAAAATCAAACAAGAATAAAAAATATAACAAATAGTCAATACTGATAAAATATAAGTCATTTCATTTGTACAAATGCAAAACTATGTATTTTCTCATTGTATAAATATATTATATATATATTATTTGATCAATATTATAATATATTATTATTTTATATGAAAAATAGATCTGTTTGTCTGGTTTTGATGAAATATTGATAGATATTCAAATGTATTGATTAAATATTTGTACCAAGTCACGGAGGTCCAGGCACTTCCACCTGGCCTGAATTGATTTTTTGTATATTCGATTTTCCCACGGTAGAGATGTTTTCCGCGGAAAAGTAGCCTTTAATGTCTACAGCCACCAGACTATCCCCATATACAAATAATCCTGCCATGCCGACGCTCTGTTGCGACGTGAAAGAAGGACAAACAAACAAACAAACACACTTTCGCATTTATAATATTAGTATGGATATATCACTCATACAGCATCACTTCTGCCCTCAAACTAATAATCATGTTAATACCTACTCAACTCAATATCACGACTTTCAATCTGGAATACAGAACTCTCAGTGTAATACTAAAATGCACCACTCATAAATATCTTAAGTCATTATGGAAATAAATCAAATAAATGCTGAAATAGACAAATCAAACTGCTATGAATCCTTTATGTGCTCCCCGCAAGAATGCGCATTGCACTGATCCAAACCGTAAGCAAATAAAAATCCTTCACGTTAACATCAGGAGCATTAACCAAAATTTTGATGAACTTTGTATCTTCCTAAATATGATAAATACAAGAGTGGATAATAATATATTAACAGAATGCTGGTATAGTAATGTTGTTAATGTCCACTTTAATTCTCGCTGTTCCAATTGGCACAATCAGAACGATGGCGTCATTATGTTTATTAGAGAAGATATGAAATGAAAAGTATCCGTCGTAAATCTAACAGACGCTAGATGCCTGAAAATCTTTTCTAAACATGCTTTAGCTATTTTAGGTGTATACAGATCTCCTTCTGTTAAAATTATTGATAATTTCCTTAACTCACTAAATAATTTGCTAGCATCTTTAGCGTCATACAAAACGGTAACTATCATTGGAGATATTAATATCAAAATTCTCTCTGATAAACTAGAGCCCAAACTTGACACGTATTTGAATCTTCTGGCATCATACGGGCTATTACCCGCACATTCTTACATCACCCATGATGATACTTGCCTTGAACACGTTATGAGGAAAACCAACTTTAAGACAACCACCATCGTGTCAGATTTCAAATTCACCGAACATAATCCTATCCTTACATTCATAGGTCAACGTCATCAAACACCATACCAAACTCGGGTACATGTTAATACACAAAATGTTACAAACGAATTGGCCAATACCGATTTTTCAACCATCTTTGATACCAAAGATGCTAATCTTGCTGCTGATCTATTAATCTCCAAGATTTATACATGCATCAAGCAAAATACCAAGTCTGTCAAAGTGTCATGCAGAAAACGTATACTAAAGCCCTGGATTACACCCGGACTCCTAAGGTGCATACAAAACCGTGACAGCTTGCATAGCAAAATGAAAAAGGACCCAAACAATGTAGTATCCAAAGTCACATATCTACGTTATCGCAACTACTGCAATAAACTATTAAAAAAATTAAAATGTCTCTACGAACGAAGCGAATTTCAAAAAGCTAAAAATAACCCCAAAGCTACTTGGAATGTCATCAAGAGCATAACTCATCTCACTTCCTCTACATCACCTTCTACGAACCTACTGGATCTAACAAATGACTCTAAAGTCTCAATAAATCAGGTTAATGACTTCTTTGTCAATATTGGACCAAATCTAGCCTCCAAAATTCTTAAAAATCAACGCCTATCAGTTTCACCCAAAAACCGCAATAAAATCATCTCATAATCCTCTTGGCAACTCCATGGTTCTATTAGAGACTGATGAATCAGAAGTTGAGAAGATAATTATAAATCTTAAAACAGATAGTACAGCAACTGGCTATGACGGAATCTCTTCTGCAGTTATTAAGGCTGCCAAAATACTCTTGTTCCTATAACATACGTCTGCAACCGTTCTTTTGAGTCAGGTGTCTTTCCAAACCTTAAAGAAGGCTCTGGTACATCCAATCTTTAAGAGTGGGGACAGAAGCAGTGTCAATAATTTTAGGCCTATATTAGTAGTCACTTCCCTCTCGAAAATAATGGAAAAAATTCTTAACACAAGCCTTATTAATTACTTGAACAAATACAACATCATATGAGAAAATCAATATGGCTTTAGAAGTGGCTTATCCACAAGACGCTGTTATGGATTTCGTTAACTTAGTAGCTAAAACATAGACAATAAATTCAAAATAATAGGAACCTTCCTTGACCTATCGAAGGCCTTCGACACTGTTTCTATCCCCATCCTACTTCAAAAACTAAATGAAATTGGCATAAGAGGTATGGCTTTGGACATCTTTCGAGACTGTCTCTCAGAACGCAGACAATGTGTCAAAATAGATTCTTTTCTTAGTGATGATGAATATCTTTCCTATGGAGTCCCTCAGGGCAGTGTGCTAGGACCGACACTGTTTCTGGTTTACATAAACAGCCTCTGTCGCTTGACTATTCCGAATTGTCGCATCATCACGTACGCAGATGACACTGTTCCCTTGGCACACGACAAAACCTGGGAGAGTGCTCGATGCCGAATGGAGGAGGCCCTGCGTATTGTATCAAACTGGCTCCGTGACAATCTGCTGACCTTAAATATTGACAAGAGCAAGTATATTACCTTTTCTGCATCAAAAGCATCACAACCTAAACCTGATCCCTACTACATCAAAATCCACCACAGTGACACTATAAATGAAAACTCTGGATGCATGGCAATAGAACAGACGGATAACATAAAATATCTAGGAATTATACTTGACAGTGCCCTTACCTGGATACCTCAAATAGATAACATTGCATCCAGGGTTCGAAAAATTATTCCAGGTTTTAAAAAATTGAGGAATGCGACGGACTCAAAAACCTTGAAACTGGTCTATTTTGCGCTGGCCCAGTCAATTCTAACATATTGCATCCCTTCCTGGGGTGGGGGGTCCCCCACTCATTTTCTAAAACTGAAGCGAGCACAGCGAGCCGTCTTAAAGGTTATACTAAACTATACTAAAAAGCATTACCGTTCCCCTACTACCCAACTATATAAAGACTGTGAGGTACAACCAGGCAACTCTACATACTTCAAATTATACTTGTAACATTGTAAGCATTACCGGCATCTCGGAAAGAGTAGCACTGCTGAACATCAACTTACAGGGGTATAATCTAAGCATAATTGAAACATACGCTCCCACAGAGTCAGCAGACGAAGAAGGAATCGCAGCATTTTATATTTGTATAGACAAAGCATTGGAGTCAACATAAACATTTAATATTAATGGGAGATATTAATGCTAAAATAGGACAACCAATGAATACACAATAACAAAACAATATGGATATGGGAAAAGAAATAAATGAGGCCAGAGGTTAATAGACTTTGCTTATGAAAACAATCTTTCTGTAACTATTTCAACAAAAAAACAAAGCAGCAGATAAACATGGCGTTCTCCAAACGGAAAATACAAAAATGAAATCGATTATATACTTTCTAACCAACCAAAAATGTTCCTGAATATTGAAACACTAAACTTGAATTACTCCTCAGACCACAGAATGGTCAGAGCTACAAAAGCGCTAACAAATATAAAGAAAAACCGAATAAAATAAACTAACGATCTAAAGAACACTATTAAAACCGAGGCAAAAATAGAAAAATACAGAGAGAACCTAAAAATTCATCTAATAGCCTTACAACAAATATAAAGCCTTTTATTCAGACAAATAAATAAATACAGATCCTTATACAAAAACAAATACACAAAAACATTTAGCACTATTAAATATGTAGTTTTATTATTAATAAATGAATTATTCACATACTTGGCGTTTGCTTCTTTTCTGCAAGTCCGTTTGCCAGTCGGCAAAGGCCTCCTCCAACTTTTTCCATTCCGGTCTCTCTCTGGCCACTCTACTCCATATTGTCCCTGCAACCTGTCTGATATCATCATCCCATCTTTTCTGTTGTCTACCTCTTCTCATTTTGCCTTCCCCTGGTTACCATTGAGTAATTATTTTGTTCCATTTTTCGTTTCCTCTTATCATGTGTCCCGACGAGCCTTTTGATTTTTAGGGTTACGTCCTGGATCTTAGTCCTTTTCCTGATGTTGATGTTTCTTATACTGTCCGCCTTCTTGGCTCCTAGCATGCTTCTTTCCATTGCTCGTTGGCAAATGGCAAGTTTATTAATTTTGTTCCTTGACAAAGCCCATGTTTGACTTCCATACATTAGAATTGGTAAAATTTAGGTATTGAATAGTTTACACTTTGCTACTATATGTAGGTTTTTGTCATTAATTCTTTGAAGCCCCAGAATCTCTTCCAACTATTTCCAATTCTTCATACGATTTCTTTGTTTATATTATCTTTAGGTGATATCAGCTGCCCTAAATATATGTATTCCTCGACATAACTAATTTGCGACCCGCCTACGTTTATGATGCTTTTATTTTCATTGGTCACTACTTTTGTTTTTTCAGAATTTAATTTTAGTCCTACCTTTTCACTCTCTGATGATATTTCGTTTAACATCCTATCTAAGTCTTCTGGCGTTTTTGTAAATAACACAATATCATCGGCAACTCTTAAGTGTGTTAGTGTGCGCCCGTCGATATTTAACCCCAGATTTTCCCACTCTAAGTTTCTGAAGATCATTTTCAAAACAGCTGAGAAAAGTTTTCGAGAGAGGGGGTCCCCTTGTCTTACTCCTTTCTGTATGTTGTATAGATTGCCTTTCTTTTCTAACTGAATGCGCGCCGAACTGTTTTCGTAGACATTTCTTATTAATCATATATATTTTCAATACCTGATCTTTTAGCGCTTCCCAGATCTTTGCATGTATTAAGGAGTCAAATTCTTTGCTGTAATCAACAAATGCAGTATATGTGAGTTGGTAATCGGCATATTCTATCATTTGCCTTACAGCATGGATATGGTCAAATACTGAGTAGTTTCTACAGCCTGCCTGTTCTATTGGCTGTTGTTCATCTAGTTTTCCTTCAATTCGTTTGAGTAGAATCTTTACAAATATTTTATACAGGTTGGACACAGACTTATGGGACGGTAGTTTCCAATAGAAACAGAAACAGAAACCTTTTTATTCAATATAGATTATAAATAATACTTATTGAAAGTCACTCTTTTGTTTAATTACCACTGGTTCAGAAAAAAACCTCTGTCCTGGAAGAACCAGCAAGAAACCCAGCGGGACTTTTTTAAATAACAGCTTATAATCATGTATGTTACACAATTAACCACACAAAACAAATTAGAAATAACGGTAGCGAACACCTCATTCCCAGGGTTATTATCATCCATATATTCCTAATATTATAATAACCCTTTTATACAAACCATGTTTAATAAAGTTTTGAATTTTGAGCAGGTCGAATTTTGTATATTTTCTGGGATTTTGTTGTAAAAGCGTATACATCCCCCAAGAATGAATTACTGACTCGGTGGAGTCAAGTAACTGGTACTACTAGCATGTGTTTGTTCCTAGTATTTACAGAATGAATATCACTTATTTTTGTATAACTACTTTTATTTTTGTGTACGTACATTACATTTTCATATATGTATTGAGAGGCCAAAGTAAATATATATATTTCCTTAAATTTCGGAGCGCCTCTTTGGGTTTTAAATCATAGGTGCTCTTATGGCCCTCTTCTGTAAAACAAATATAATTTCAGTGTCGTGTGTCCCATAGCAAAATACCACGACATTATGCTATGGAAATAGCTAAAATAAACAAGTCTAGCTGTTTCCACACTGGTAAGATTTCTAATCTTTTTTGCATATGCTGCAGAACTAAGTCTGCTTGCTAAGTTTTATATGGGGCTCCATTGAAGCTTCGCGTCTAGTGTTATTCCAAGAAAAATGGTGGTATCGACAAGACTCAGTTCCTCCCCATTTAAAATTGCATTAGTATTTAATTGTCGGACATTTGGAGTCATGAACTTCATACATTTCGTTTTAGTGCTATTTAAATGCAAGTTATTAACATTAAACCAATTTACTAATTTAGATATAGCATTATTTACTTCGTCATATTTTAATAATTGTCTTTTTAATATCATATTGATCTCCTTTTTTAAACATAAGAATTATGTCAGATTGAGTCCATCGTTGTGGAATAGTTTCTGTGTTAATGATATCGTTAAATATTTGTGTGAGAATAGGTGTTATTATCGGCTTCGCTTGTTTTAAGATTTTATTATTTATTCCATCGGGTCCGGGAGCTTTATCTTTTCTTTGAGTGTCTATGGCGATTTCTATTTCTTACTGCATGATGCTGGGTACGGTTGAGCTTTCTAACAGTTCTATTTATCTTTTAGATGTAGATCTTTCGTATAGTTTCTTGTAGTATGATGTAGCAATGCCTAGTATTTCTTGCCTGTGATTTTTTATTCTGCTTCTATCTTTCATCTGTACTATGCAGTCTCTTTTTGTTGGTTAAATCCTTGTACGCCTTTTGATTCCCCTGTCTGTAAAATGTGATTCTCTATTGTTTCCATTCTTCTTGAGTTCTATCTCTTCTAATACTTTCTTTATTTCTTTGCTAAGTTTTGGTATCTGTTATCGCCTATCATTTGTATTTTTTCCATTGATTTAAGCAACTCTTTGGTCAAGAAGGTTGATGGTTTTGGCTGTCATCTATTTGTTGGTTCGGTCTTTGTTATTAGCCCATTGTTGAATAATAGATTTAATTGTTCCTTCAAACCAATTATATTTTTCTTGCACCTTCAAGTTTATTGTCTCTTTGTTGTAATCCACTTTTACTTTTAGAGACTTGGCTATTTGGTCTATTTGACATTTAGTAGATTTTATGTTTTCATATTGTCTCTGGTCTTGGTTTTCTTGGCGGAGTTGTCACCAGCTCTGCTCGGATCATTCGATGATTGGTATTAAAGTTGAAATTGTTAATGACACTCATGTTTGAGTATCTGGTTTTATTGGTCATTATGAAATCTATTTCATTTTTGTTTTCCATCAGAGGTCCACATCCTATTCCTTTTTCTTGAACATTATGTTCAGGACAGTTAAGTTATTCTCCGTTGCAAAGTTCGTAAATTCGTTCCATTTCTGCTTCTGGTTTTATTGCTATATGTAAACGGTCCCAGGAATGCGTCTTCTTTGGTTGTCGTTCTAATTTGGCCACTGCAGTCGCCCATCACTATTAAGTTCTTGTGAGCATGTGTTTGTAATGCTATTTAGATCCTGGTAGAATTTTTCAATTGTTACAATGTCCTTGCTCAGTGGGTGAGTAAACTTGTGCAATAGTCCAGGATCTTTATAACCTCTAATTTAAGATTTAATAATGCAATGCGCTCAGCCATACCATAGAACCCTTCTACATCACTTGTAAGATAGTTTTTAACTATGAATCTATTCTGTGTCTACCTTAGGTCTCCTTTTGTGGTAAAATACATATTCTGGTGTGCCTCAATACATTCACCCATTCTTCTTACTTGCTCAATCATAAGATATCCCAGTTCACCTTATTTAATGCATATATCAATTCTGTGATCTTCGATCTTAAACTAAGCACATACAGAGCAGCTATAAATATTTTTGGAGTCTGAGGGTTATTGTTATTGCAATTGCATAGGGTTTCGTTTATATGTTGGTTTTATTAATATTTTCATTAATGCTTTTATTTGTGTCTTGATTCTTTTTGGAAGGAGGGTGTTGGTCTAATTCTCCGCAGGAACCAGCCGTGTTGAGGAATTGATTAAATAATACAATACAATATAAAACGTCAGAAACAATACAAAACTGCTATGACAAATTACTAAACATTATCAAATATAGTATGCAAAATACAAAACAAGAAAAAACGCCACTACGAAACAAATAAATTTTAACAGAACGAACCATGTCACTAATGAAAAGAAGGCAAGAACTACAAAGAAAAAAAGATAAATCACGATCTCAAAAAAATGAACTTAGTGCTCTATACAAACTAACAAGCAAGTATACTAAATTCGATTACAAAGCTACATAACAAATATTATACAAAAAGATATTGAACAGGGTAAAAGTCTCAAAAAAGCATATAAAGAACTGCGAACAAATACATCCTGGATAGAAGCCCTGAAACAGAAAAAACATCACACAACTTATTATTTATATTATTAATATTGCTACATACTATTACCGAAACTTATATAATGTCGAACAAGGGACAGAAAACAACAACGAAGACTTTGGTTACGTAGAATCCGAAGAGAAGAGAGAGGCTATTAACGAGTTTGAAATCATGCAAGCGATAAAGAAACTAAAACTAGAAAAAAGTCCAGGGTCCGATAACATCACCAATGAATCATAGTACGGCAGCATGTTTCTAGCTAAACCACTTGCAAATATGTTCAACGTGATAGTCTGCAATACACCTTCGCAATGGTCAGAATCTGATTTAATACTTCTATATAAAAAGGGATCCATACGACATCGGCAACTAGGCCCATTAGCCTTCTACCAACTATAAACTATTCTCTTCGGTTGTAGAACGCAGAATAAGCAAAACTTTGAAAACAACCTATAGAGCAAGCTGGCTTACGGAAGGCTTCTCAACGGTAGACCATAATTTCACCCTAGAACTTGTCATCGAAAATACCAAGAAAATAAATGATCACTGTACATAGCCTTCATCGACTACCGGAAAAATTTGATCTCACATTCAAGCATCTGGGAATCCTTAAAACACAAGAAATTGTAAAAGTATATTCAAGTAATCAAAAATATATAGTGATGCACAAGAGGTCAAATTGGAATCAACTGGTCCAAGCTCCCATCAAGAGTCAGACAAGAAGATCCATTGTCCACAAAATATTTGTAGCGTTACTGGTCATAAGTAAATTGAGATGGAAGCCATGTGGCCTAATATAAAGAAAAAAACTTGTCACTTAAGATTTGCAGATGACCTGTTTTATTGTCGGAAAATAGTGGCATGTTACAATACATGATACCTCTCTACACAAGAAGCAAAAGTGGGCTTAGAAATAAACTTATCAAAACAAAAATCATGACAAATATCTCAGAAAAAACATTATTATTGAAAATAAACCATTAGAATATGTGGAACAATATATCTACCTTGGAAAGCAAATAGGGTTTAAAAACAACAACGAGCTAGAAGTGACCGAGAGAGATTAAAAATAACTTGGAATAAATTCTGGTCGTATGCACTATAAGTTGACGCGCGGCTCAACGGCGGGAGTTAAGTACATGTCAGGAAACGTTTCGTTACCGCGTTTTAAAAACCTAGTAACGACATCTAGCGGAATCAATTTAAACTATGTATACGTTAGTTAATAAGAACTCTCAAAAAATATTTTTCTTATAATTTTGCACAATTTTTCTTATTGTAATACCGATTCATTCATAACCACATATAAGAACTGTATTCATTTCCGTTCAATAAATATTACTAAGGCTTATTAATAAGGCTTACTAAGAACTGTTTCTATCATTGTTAAGTAATAGTTAAGGGTGAAAGCGTGACAGGTGGTGATAGTATTTCTGATCCATACTTATAATCACGCCTGTAACCTTTGCGGGGTAGGCAGAGCATCAACGGATTACTTAATATCGTCTGCGAGGTTATCGCCTATTCTGTGAATTACGACGCACCAAAACGTTTGAAGAAAATCAGCTGGTGAATTTTATGTTTTTTATCGCTCTCTTCCCGGTCCTGCGTGGAAAAATACAGATCCATACATTTTTATCTTAATTTTGGTAAAAGACATAATAATCCAGATATTCTGACCTTCTGTGTTCGTCCATCGTACCGTCGTCCGTCTTGTAGAATCACGGTGGCGCCACCTAGCTGAATTGAATTTTGCAACATATTCGATTTTCCCACGGAAATGAGATGTTTTTCCGCGGAAAAAAGTAGCCTTTGTCACTCTACAGCCACCGAACTATCCCCATACAAATAATCATGCCATGCCGACGCTCTGTTGCGACGTGAAAGAAGGACAAACAAACAAACAAACACACTTTCGCATTTATAATATTAGTATGGATATATCACACACCCATACAGCATCACTTCTGCCCTCAAACTAATAATCATGTTAATACCTACTCAACTCAATATCACGACTTTCAATCTGGAATACAGAACTCTCAGTGTAATACTAAAATGCACCACTCATAAATATCTTAAGTCATTATGGAAATAAATCAAATAAATGCTGAAATAGACAAATCAAACTGCTATGAATCCTTTATGTGCTCCCCGCAAGAATGCGCATTGCACACTGATCCAAACCGTAAGCAAATAAAAATCCTTCACGTTAACATCAGGAGCATTAACCAAAATTTTGATGAACTTTGTATCTTCCTAAATATGATAAATACAAGAGTGGATAATAATATATTAACAGAATGCTGGTTTAGTAATGTTGTTAATGTCCACTTTAATTCTCGCTGTTCCAATTGGCACAATCAGAACGATGGCGTCATTATGTTTATTAGAGAAGATATGAAATGAAAAGTATCCGTCGTAAATCTAACAGACGCTAGATGCCTGAAAATCTTTTCTAAACATGCTTTAGCTATTTTAGGTATACAGATCTCCTTCTGTTAAAATTATTGATAATTTCCTTAACTCACTAAATAATTTGCTAGCATCTTTAGCGTCATACAAAACGGTAACTATCATTGGAGATATTAATATCAAAATTCTCTCTGATAAACTAGAGCCCAAACTTGACACGTATTTGAATCTTCTGGCATCATACGGGCTATTACCGCACATTCTTACATCACCCATGATGATACTTGCCTTGAACACGTTATGAGGAAAACCAACTTTAAGACAACCACCATCGTGTCAGATTTCAAATTCACCGAACATAATCCTATCCTTACATTCATAGGTCAACGTCATCAAACACCATACCAAACTCGGGTACATGTTAATACACAAAATGTTACAAACGAATTGGCCAATACCGATTTTTCAACCATCTTTGATACCAAAGATGCTAATCTTGCTGCTGATCTATTAATCTCCAAGATTTATACATGCATCAAGCAAAATACCAAGACTGTCAAAGTGTCATGCAGAAAACGTATACTAAAGCCCTGGATTACACCCGGACTCCTAAGGTGCATACAAAACCGTGACAGCTTGCATAGCAAAATGAAAAAGGACCCAAACAATGTAGTAGCCAAAGTCACATATCTACGTTATCGCAACTACTGCAATAAACTATTAAAAAAATTAAAATGTCTCTACGAACGCAGCGAATTTCAAAAAGCTAAAAATAACCCCAAAGCTACTTGGAATGTCATCAAGGGCATAACTCATCTCACTTCCTCTACATCACCTTCTACGGACCTACTGGATCTAACAAATGACTCTAAAGTCTCAATAAATCAGGTTAATGACTTCTTTGTCAATATTGGACCAAATCTAGCCTCCAAAATTCTTAAAAATCAACGCCTATCAGTTTCACCCAAAACCGCAATAAAATCATCTCATAATCCTCTTGGCAACTCCATGGTTCTATTAGAGACTGATGAATCAGAAGTTGAGAAGATAATTATAAATCTTAAAACAGATAGTGCAACTGGCTATGACGGAATCTCTTCTGCAGTTATTAAGGCTGCCCAAAATACTCTTGTTCCCCCTATAACATACGTCTGCAACCGTTCTTTTGAGTCAGGTGTCTTTCCAAAAGCCTTAAAGAAGGCTCTGGTACATCCAATCTTTAAGAGTGGGGACAGAAGCAGTGTCAATAATTTTAGGCCTATATTAGTAGTCACTTCCCTCTCGAAAATAATGGAAAAAATTCTTAACACAAGCCTTATTAATTACTTGAACAAATACAACATCATATGAGAAAATCAATATGGCTTTAGAAGTGGCTTATCCACAAGACGCTGTTATGGATTTCGTTAACTTAGTAGCTAAAACATAGACAATAAATTCAAAATAATAGGAACCTTCCTTGACCTATCGAAGGCCTTCGACACTGTTTCTATCCCCATCCTACTTCAAAAACTAAATGAAATTGGCATAAGAGGTATGGCTTTGGACATCTTTCGAGACTGTCTCTCAGAACGCAGACAATGTGTCAAAATAGATTCTTTTCTTAGTGATGATGAATATCTTTCCTATGGAGTCCCTCAGGGCAGTGTGCTAGGACCGACACTGTTTCTGGTTTACATAAACAGCCTCTGTCGCTTGACTATTCCGAATTGTCGCATCATCACGTACGCAGATGACACTGTTCCCTTGGCACACGACAAAACCTGGGAGAGTGCTCGATGCCGAATGGAGGAGGCCCTGCGTATTGTATCAAACTGGCTCCGTGACAATCTGCTGACCTTAAATATTGACAAGAGCAAGTATATTACCTTTTCTGCATCAAAAGCATCACAACCTAAACCTGATCCCTACTACATCAAAATCCACCACAGTGACACTATAAATGAAAACTCTGGATGCATGGCAATAGAACAGACGGATAACATAAAATATCTAGGAATTATACTTGACAGTGCCCTTACCTGGATACCTCAAATAGATAACATTGCATCCAGGGTTCGAAAAATTATTCCAGGTTTTAAAAAATTGAGGAATGCGACGGACTCAAAAACCTTGAAACTGGTCTATTTTGCGCTGGCCCAGTCAATTCTAACATATTGCATCCTTCCTGGGTGGGGGTCCCCACTCATTTTCTAAAACAGGCGAGCACAGCGAGTGTCTTAAAGTTATACTAAACTATACTAAAAAGCATTACCGTTCCCCTACTACCCAACTATATAAAGACTGTGAGGTACAACCAGGCAACTCTACATACTTCAAATTATACTTGTAACATTGTAAGCATTACCGGCATCTCGGAAAGAGTAGCACTGCTGAACATCAACTTACAGGGGTATAATCTAAGCATAATTGAAACATACGCTCCCACAGAGTCAGCAGACGAAGAAGGAATCGCAGCATTTTATATTTGTATAGACAAAGCATTGGAGTCAGCATACAAACATTTAATATTAATGGGAGATATTAATGCTAAAATAGGACAACCAATGAATACACAATAACAAAACAATATGGATATGGGGAAAGAAATAAATGAGGCCAGAGGTTAATAGACTTTGCTTATGAAAACAATCTTTCTGTGGTCAACACCTATTTCAACAAAAAAACAAAGCAGCAGATAAACATGGCGTTCTCCAAACGGAAAATACAAAAATGAAATCGATTATATACTTTCTAACCAACCAAAAATGTTCCTGAATATTGAAACACTAAACTTGAATTACTCCTCAGACCACAGAATGTTCAGAACTACAAAAGCGCTAACAAATATAAAGAAAAACCGAATAAAATATACTAACGATCTAAAGAACACTATTAAAACCGAGGCAAAAATAGAAAAATACAGAGAGAACCTAAAAATTCATCTAATAGCCTTGCAATAAATATAAAGCCTATTCAGACAAATAAATAAATACAGATCCTTATACAAAACAAATACACAAAAACATTTAGCACTATTAAATATGTAGTTTTATTATTAATAAATGAATTATTCACATACTTGGCGTTTGCTTCTTTTCTGCAAGTCCGTTTGCCAGTCGGCAGAGGCCTCCTCCAACTTTTTCCATTCCGGTCTCTCTCTGGCCACTCTACTCCATATTATCCCTGCAACCTGTCTGATATCATCATCCCATCTTTTCTGTTGTCTACCTCTTCTCATTTTGCCTTCCCCTGGTTACCATTGAGTAATTATTTTGTTCCATTTTTCGTTTCCTCTTATCATGTGTCCCGACGAGCCTTTTGATTTTTAGGGTTACGTCCTGGATCTTAGTCCTTTTCCTGATGTTGATGTTTCTTATACTGTCCGCCTTCTTGGCTCCTAGCATGCTTCTTTCCATTGCTCGTTGGCAAATGGCAAGTTTATTAATTGTGTTCCTTGACAAAGCCCATGTTTGACTTCCATACATTAGAATTGGTAAAATTTAGGTATTGAATAGTTTACACTTTGCTACTATATGTAGGTTTTTGTCTTTCATTAATTCTTTGAAGCCCCAGAATCTCTTCCAACTATTTCCAATTCTTCTTACGATTTCTTTGTTTATATTATCTTTAGGTGATATCAGCTGCCCTAA
Source organism: Parnassius orleans (assembly GCA_029286625.1). NCBI lineage: Eukaryota > Metazoa > Arthropoda > Insecta > Lepidoptera > Papilionidae > Parnassius > Parnassius orleans. The sequence goes on along the minus strand of JAGSMP010002478.1, from coordinate 15,506 downwards.
ATATATGTATTCCTCGACATGACTAATTTGCGACCCGCCTACGTTTATGATGCTTTTATTTTCATTGGTCACTACTTTTGTTTTTTCAGTATTCAATTATAGTCCTACCTTTTCACTCTCTGATGATATTTCGTTTAACATCCTATCTAAGTCTTCTGGCGTTTTTGTAAATAACACAATATCATCGGCAACTCTTAAGTGTGTTAGTGTGCGCCCGTCGATATTTAACCCCAGATTTTCCCACTCTAAGTTTCTGAAGATCATTTTCAAAACAGCTGAGAAAAGTTTTGGAGAGAGGGGGTCCCCTTGTCTTACTCCTTTCTGTATGTTGAATATATTGCCTTTCTTTTCTAACTGAATGCGCGCCGAACTGTTTTCGTAGACATTTCTTATTAATCTTATATATTTTTGTTCAATACCCTGATCTTTTAGCGCTTCCCAGATCTTTGCATGTATTAAGGAGTCAAATTCTTTGCTGTAATCAACAAATGCAGTATAGCATGTGAGTTGGTAATCGGCATATTTCTCTATCATTTGCCTTACAGCATGGATATGGTCAAATACTGAGTAGTTTCTACGAAAGCCTGCCTGTTCTATTGGCTGTTGTTCATCTAGTTTTCCTTCAATTCGTTTGAGTAGAATCTTTACAAATATTTTATACAGGTTGGACACAGACTTATGGGACGGTAGTTTCCAATAGAAACAGAAACAGAAACCTTTTTATTCAATATAGATTATAAATAATACTTATTGAAAGTCACTCTTTTGTTTAATTACCACTGGTTCGAAAAAAAAACCTCTGTCCTGGGAAGAACCAGCAAGAAACCCAGCGGGACTTTTTTTTTAAATAACAGCTTATAATCATGTATGTTACACAATTAACCACACAAAACAAATTAGAAATACCTTGGTAGCGAACACCTCATTCCAAGGGGTTATTATCATCCATATATTCCTAATATTATAATAACCCTTTTATACAAACCATGTTTAATAAAGTTTTTGAATTTTGAGCAGGTCGAATTTTGTATATTTTCTGGGATTTTGTTGTAAAAGCGTATACATCGCCCCAAGAATGAATTACTGACTCGGTGGAGTCAAGTAACTGGTACTACTAGCATGTGTTTGTTCCTAGTATTTACAGAATGAATATCACTTATTTTTGTATAACTACTTTTATTTTTGTGTACGTACATTACATTTTCATATATGTATTGAGAGGCCAAAGTAAATATATATATTTCCTTAAATTTTTGTCGGAGCGCCTCTTTAGGTTTTAAATCATAGATTGCTCTTATGGCCCTCTTCTGTAAAACAAATATAATTTCAGTGTCGGTCGCGTGTCCCCATAGCAAAATACCATACGACATTATGCTATGGAAATAGCTAAAGTAAACAAGTCTAGCTGTTTCCACACTGGTAAGATTTCTAATCTTTTTTACAGCATATGCTGCAGAACTAAGTCTGCTTGCTAAGTTTGATATATGGGGGCTCCATTGAAGCTTCGCGTCTAGTGTTATTCCAAGAAAAATGGTGGTATCGACAAGACTCAGTTCCTCCCATTTAAAATTGCATTAGTATTTAATTGTCGGACATTTGGAGTCATGAACTTCATACATTTCGTTTTAGTGCTATTTAAATGCAAGTTATTAACATTAAACCAATTTACTAATTTAGATATAGCATTATTTACTTCGTCATATTTTAATAATTGTCTTTTTAATATCATATTGATCTCCTTTTTTAAACATAAGAATTATGTCAGATTGAGTCCATTGTTGTGGAATAGTTTCTGTGTTAATGATATCGTTAAATATTTGTGTGAGAATAGGTGTTATTATCGGCTTCGCTTGTTTTAAGATTTTATTATTTATTCCATCGGGTCCGGGAGCTTTATCTTTTCTTTGAGTGTCTATGGCGATTTCTATTTCTTACTGCATGATGCTGGGTACGGTTGAGCTTTCTAACAGTTCTATTTATCTTTTAGATGTAGATCTTTCGTATAGTTTCTTGTAGTATGATGTAGCAATGCCTAGTATTTCTTGCCTGTGATTTTTCTTTATTCTGCTTCTATCTTTCATCTGTACTATCCAGTCTTTTTTGTTGGTTAAATCCTTGTACGCCTTTTTGATTCCCCCTGTCTGTAAAATGTGATTCTCTATTGTTTCCATTCTTCTTTGAGTTCTATCTCTTCTAATACTTTCTTTTATTTCTTTGCTAAGTTTTGGTATCTGTTATCGCCTGTCATTTGTATTTTTTCCATTGATTTAAGCAACTCTTTGGTCAAGAAGGTTGATGGTTTTGGCTGTCATCTATTTGTTGGTTCGGTCTTTGTTATTAGCCCATTGTTGAATACTAGATTTAATTGTTCCTTCAAACCAATTATATTTTTCTTGCACCTTCAAGTTTATTGTCTCTTTGTTGTAATCCACAAATTTTGACTTTAGAGACTTGGCTATTTGGTCTATTTGACATTTAGTAGGTTTTATGTTTTTCATATTGTCTCTTGGTCTTGGTTTTCTTGGCGGAGTTGTCACCAGCTCTGCTCGGATCATTCGATGATTGGTATTAAAGTTGAAATTGTTAATGACACTCATGTTTGAGAAGTATCTGGTTTTATTGGTCATTATGAAATCTATTTCATTTTTTGTTTTTCCATCAGGCGAGTCCACATCCTATTCCTTTTTTTCTTGAACATTATGTTCGGGACAGTTAAGTTATTCTCCGTTGCAAAGTTCGTAAGATTCGTTCCATTTCTGCTTCTGGTTTTATTGCTATATGTAAACGGTCCCAGGAATGCGTCTTCTTTTGGTTGTCGTTCCCCAATTTGGCCACTGCAGTCGCCCATCACTATTAAGTTCTTGTGAGCATGTGTTTGTAATGCTTTATTTAGATCCTGGTAGAATTTTTCAATTGTTACAATGTCTGCTTGCTCAGTGGGTGAGTAAACTTGTGCAATAGTCCAGGGATCTTTATAACCTCGCAATTTAAGATTTAATAATGCAATGCGCTCAGCCATACCATAGAACCCTTCTACATCACTTGTAAGATAGTTTTTAACTATGAATCCTATTCTGTGTCTACCTTGGGTCTCGCTTTTGTGGTAAAATACATATTCTGAGTGTGCCTCAATACATTCACCCATTCTTCTTACTTCGCTCAATCGTAAGATATCCCAGTTCACCTTATTTAATGCATATATCAATTCTGTGATCTTCTGATCTTAAACTAAGCACATACAGAGCAGCTATAAATATTTTTGGAGTCTGAGGGTTATTGTTATTGCAATTGCATAGGGTTTCGTTTATATGTTGGTTTTTATTAATATTTTCATTAATGCTTTTATTTGTGTCTTGATTCTTTTTGGAAGGAGGGTGTTGGTCTAATTCTCCGCAGGAACCAGCCGTGTTGGGGAATTGATTAAATAATACAATACACTATAAAACGTCAGAAACAATACAAAACTGCTATGACAAATTACTAAACATTATCAAATATAGTATGCAAAATACAAAACAAGAAAAAACGCCACTACGAAACAAATAAATTTTAACAGAACGAACCATGTCACTAATGAAAAGAAGGCAAGAACTACAAAGAAAAAAAGATAAATCACGATCTCAAAAAAATGAACTTAGTGCTCTATACAAACTAACAAGCAAGTATACTAAATTCGATTACAAAGCTACATAACAAATATTATACAAAAAGATATTGAACAGGGTAAAAGTCTCAAAAAAGCATATAAAGAACTGCGAACAAATACATCCTGGATAGAAGCCCTGAAACAGAAAAAACATCACACAACTTATTATTTATATTATTAATATTGCTACATACTATTACCGAAACTTATATAATGTGACAACAAGGGACAGAAAACAACAACGAAGACTTTGGTTACGTAGAATCCGAAGAGAAGAGAGAGGCTATTAACGAGTTTGAAATCATGCAAGCGATAAAGAAACTAAAACTAGAAAAAAGTCCAGGGTCCGATAACATCACCAATGAATCATAGTACGGCAGCATGTTTCTAGCTAAACCACTTGCAAATATGTTCAACGTGATAGTAGAGTCTGCAAATACACCTTCGCAATGGTCAGAATCTGATATAATACTTCTATATAAAAAAGGGGATCCATACGACATCGGCAACTACAGGCCCATTAGCCTTCTACCAACTCTATATAAACTATTCTCTTCGGTTGTAGAACGCAGAATAAGCAAAACTTTGAAAAAACAACCTATAGAGCAAGCTGGCTTACGGAAAGGCTTCTCAACGGTAGACCATAATTTCACCCTAGAACTTGTCATCGAAAAATACCAAGAAAATAAATGATCACTGTACATAGCCTTCATCGACTACCGGAAAAAATTTGATCTCACATTCAAGCATCTGGGAATCCTTAAAAACACAAGAAATTGTAAAAGAGTATATTCAAGTAATCAAAAAAATATATAGTGATGCACAAGAGGAGTCAAATTGGAATCAACTGGTCCAAGCTTTCCCATCAAAAGGGGAGTCAGACAAGAAGATCCATTGTCCACAAAAATATTTGTAGCGTTACTGGTCATAAGTAAATTGAGATGGAAGCCATGTGGCCTTAATATCAAAGGTAAATACTTGAGTCACTTAAGATTTGCAGATGACCTGTTTTTATTGTCGGAAAATAGTGGCATGTTACAATACATGATACACTCTCTACACAGGAAGCACAAAAGTGGGCTTAGAAATAAACTTATCAAAAACAAAAATCATGACAAATATCTCAAGAAAAAACATTATTATTGAAAATAAACCATTAGAATATGTGGAACAATATATCTACCTTGGAAAGCAAATAGGGTTTAAAAACAATAACAACGAGCTAGAAGTAGACCGAAGATTAAAAATAACTTGGAATAAATTCTGGTCATATAAGGAAATATTAAAGAGTAACATGCCGGTAGAGTTAAAAAAGAAAATTATGGACTCGTGTATACTACTATATATACTACCCTGCTTAACATACGCTTGCCAGTCGTGGAAATTCACTAGAAAAGTTAAAAACAAAATAACTACATTCCAAAGAAGCATGGAGCGTAGTATGCTAAAAATAAGAAAAGTATATACAGGGTATTTTTGAAACGCTCCCGAAAACGAAGACAGATGATAGTACTAAGGATACCTATGATGATGGGTCACAAAAAAATTCGATCCCGAGGAAAAAAAATCATCTTTTCACAACGTTTTATTAACTTTATTCACGCTCCATCATGTTATTACAGTTATTTGAAAGGATATTTCACAAAAAAAATCATGAAAATACTGAAACATAAAACCAGCAGTGGAATTACTGAATTACAATCAGCTGACTAGGGGTCAATGTACGCGCGAACGCCGAATTCGCGCGGCCCGCAACTAGCGATGGTACCTAACTTATCTACTTAACCTACTATTTAGCCACTGTGCTTGTCTCCACGTAGCCACTTTAATTCGAATTCACAGGTTAAATAAACCAAATAACTGGTTCGATTCCCCGCTAATGAAAAAAATACTTAAATAAAATGTTAACAAGGTTAGAGTCATGCTTTTTTATCCATTGTGTAGGTATGTTTATTATGCTGATGTATTCAGTTATGTACCTATTCTGATCAGTTCAGTACTAAGTTATTTAAAAAAAATTAGGTTAAATAAACCAAATAAATGGTTCGATTCCCCGCTAATGAAAAAAATACTTAAATAAAATGTTAAAAAGTTATTTAAAAAAAATTAGGTTAAATAAACCAAATAACTGGTTCGATTCCCCGCTAATGAAAAAAATACTTAAATAAAATGTTAACAAGGTTAGAGTCATGCTTTGTTATCCATTGTGTAGGTATGTTTCTTATTCTGATGTATTCAGTTATGTACCTATTCAGATCAGTTCAGTACTAAGTTATTTAAAAAAAAATTAGGTATGAAACAGCTTACCGATCCTTCGTGGCCTTATGAGATTCTTCAAGGCACATTAACATGTTGCCGTATTCACGAGCACTATAAACGTACCTACGCGTTAGGCATTATTAAAACAAAACAAAAAACACAAAACGTAACAACAAGAACAACATCATTAATTAATAAATAACAAGTAATAACGACAATAATTTAATAAACAAAACAATTGAACTATCGCTCGTGATAGTCAACATGGCACTGTCTCAAAAACTAAAATTATTAATCAAACCCACAAACCCGCCATTGTAACGTCCTTGAAAACAACCCATTTATGTCATTAACAACACATAACAACACAGTCATATTAAGTGAAGAAAAACAACCCATTTATGTCATGGAACATCTGTCACCTGGGAATAAAGCTCTACATGCCGCGGCGAGACTTAAAGTTAAAGAAAAAGGTTACAAATATATTTGGGTTCGAAATGGTCGTATACTGATACGCAAGGATGATAATTCTGATTATAAAGTAGTTAAAAATATGGACTTTCTTAGTAACTTAAGTTAAAATGTAAGGTTGAGGTCACGTCATGGTGTCATAATGCTTAAAAGGCGCGTCGATTAATATGTTATACCAGAATGTTCGCGGACTTAGAACCAAAACCCAAGATGTTTACCGTAATATAGTAGTTAATGATTATGACATTATTATTTTGACTGAAACCTGGTTAAATAGCTCAATTTCAAGTGGTGAACTATTTGATATACGTTATAACGTGTATCGAAGGGACAGAGAGACTGCAAAACTTAGCACTAAGTCTGACGGTGGGGGCGTTCTAATTGCTGTCAAGAAAAAAATAATTTCAAATAGAATTAGTATTTGGGAAAGCGATTGTGAAGATTTGTGGGTGGTTGTAGATGTGCCCCACTTTAACAATATACGCCATATAGCTTTTTGTGGTATATATATTCCGCCTCCAGTAAATAAGAACATATTAGATATTTTTTTAAATAATTGTAATAGAGTTTCGGAGCAACACAATATGTTAACATGCATAATTGGCGACTTTAATCTTAGCTGTATTACCTGGAATGTATCCTTAAACCCTGCTAACTGTAACTTTCCCCCAGCAGCACAGAGCTTACTGGATTTCATAACGGAAAATGGCTTGCGCCAATGTAACTCTATTCTTAATAATAGGCAAAAGATACTAGATCTTGTACTCGTAGACTTACCCGTATGTTCCGTTAGTTACTCTTATAATCCAATCAGTAATATTGATTCAATGCATCCACCCCTTGAAATAAACATACCTAATGTGAGACAAAATAGACTTGTGATTAATACTTCACACGAGCGATACAATTTTTATAAAGCCGATTATAATTCTATAAATGAGTACTTGAAGGGAATCGATTGGCATACTTTATTGGACCTAGATAATATAGATGAAATAGTTAGAATATTCTACGAGAATGTACAAATTGCTATCACAGATTATGTTCCCTTAAAAAAAGTTAAGAGTAATAGGTACCCTTCATGGCTAAACCACAATGTTGCAAAAAGAATTAAAGAAAAGCACAAAATGCTAAAACGATTTAAAAAATACAATAATCCAATGGATGAAATAGAACTAAGAGTGCTTAGTGATCGTTGTAATAGAATTACGCGTTATGCCTACAACAATTATAATGAAAACCTGGAAAAGCAAATTCAGAAGAATCCGAAAGCATTTTGGACGTTCCTAAAGAGTAAACGTAATAATTCTAACTCGTATCCAGCTGCTATGAGTAACGGAGTTAAAACATCTACTAGCAGAGTTGAAATCTGCAATATGTTCTCTAGTTATTTTGCTTCGGTATATGATGATTCAAATAGTTCCTGTCGTTTAGATCCGTTATCTTATTTACGAAAAATCCTCTATTTAGGCTTTAGTGAAAATCTTGCAAGTATAGAAATAAATCAGAATGACATCTTCAAAAAGCTGAAAGGTCTCGATATTACCAAAGGTGCAGGACCGGACAATTTACCACCGGTATTTATAAAAAACAGCGCAACTAGCCTAACTTTGCCTTTATATCTTATATTTAAAGCCTCGCTGTGTTCAGGTACTTTTCAGCTTTATGGAAACAAGCAAAAGTAGTTCCAATATTCAAGAGTGATGATGAGAAAGATATACGCAACTATAGGCCCATATCAATTCTTTCGATTTTCGCAAAGGTGTTCGAATCTTTAGTTTGTCCAATAATTCAAATGCATTTCAAACGTTTCGTTTCCGAGCATCAACATGGATTTTTGCCAGGTAGGTCTACCACCACTAATTTGGTTAGTTTCACTTACTCATTATCAGAAGCTATTGACTCGCAGAAGCAGGTGGATACCATATACGGATTTTAAAAGGCATTTGACAAAGTTCCACACGGAATACTTATTGAAAAATTATCGTATTATGGGTTTTCAGGCCCGGTGCTAAAATGGCTTTCATCATACTTACACTTAGCTCTTCAACCAATTTGGTAACGTCAGGTATACCTGGGGGCTCGCATCTTGGCCCGATTTTGTTTAATATATTTGTGAACGACATTGTTTCTTGTTTTGAAAACTCCACACCATACTTATATGCCGATGATTTGAAAATAACGAGAACAATTTGTTCACCAAATGATTCGATTTTATTACAGAACGATCTAAATAAACTAACCAATTGGTGTGAATCTAATGGCATGCAACTCAACTGTAGTAAATGTCTTCACATTAAATTTACTAGAAAAAATAATATTACCCCAACAACATATAAATTGTACGGTAATAGTCTAAAGGAAGTTGAGCTCGTGAAAGACTTGGGTGTTATACTTGATAGAAAACTGACTTATCTTTACCACATAGAAAGTGTAATAAACAAAGCTTCTAAATTATTAGGTTTTATTATGCGACAAGGTCGAACTTTTAAAGAAGCCAAAACAAAAATCTGTCTTTACAACAGCCTTGTCCGCAGTCACTTAGAGTACTGTATCGTTGTTTGGCGTCCACATTATTCTACACTACTTAAGACTGGGCGTGTACAGAAAAGATTTATGTGGCATCTATCATACTCAGCGAAGATTTACAAAAGGTGGTGTCCTATAAAAAGGCTAAAATACTTTAACATCATGACTCTTGACCAAAGAAGAGAATTGTTAGATTTGATGTTTTATATAAATTACTAAGTAATAAGTTAGACTGCCCCAGTTTATTAAGTAAAATTAATTTTCGAGTACCACGCAGATATCCGCGTACTGCTATTACTCCGGTCGTGCCTCCACGCACCAGAACAGTCTTCGGCGCCAACTCACGATCCTCGTTTATGTAAAATATGTAATAAATTCAGTCAGTTTATTGACATCAACATTGATTCGTCTCACACCTTTCGTAAATTAATTATCAGCAACCTAGTCAGCCAGTCATCCTGAGTTTGATTTTTCTCATATTAGTTATTACGTATATTTTCTTTTAGTTTCTTATAATGTATTTTGTTGATTTAGATTATGATAATTGTTAAAATTGGTTGTAATTTTAATCGAAAAACTTATTATTAGTTTGATTAAATCTCTTTTGAAACTGTTTTAATTGATAAGGTTTTACAGGCTTTTACCAAAATTACTAACGTATTTTTTTTTTGTTTGATTCTGGTTTTGGTTTGTTTCTGTTATTAACTCACTTTCAGATTTATACAGTAATACTAGCAAAAATAGCATGTAGTGTTTACCTTTAAATGATTTTTCATACTCTGTGCAAGTAATATAGTAATAATACTTTAAGAAATGTATGTAACGTATGTATTGTAAAATCGCTGGTAGACCCAATGAATAAATGAATAAATAAATAAATAAATAAATTGAAGCATGTGTAAATTCCACAGTGCGAGGCGACACGAAGCAGCGTGTGTGTGAAAGGGAAGGGTAGAGTGAGTAAGTAGTATACCTAATGCATTGTTTCGTACCGATCTAGGTAAGAGTTCGGCGCCTACGAGGATATTGATCCTATTGTCAGTTGATTTTCTTTTTTAAGTTTCACTGCTGGTTTTATATTTCAGTATTTTCATTTTTTTGTGAAATATCGTTTCAATTAATTGTAACAACATGATGGAGCGTGAATAAAGTTAATAAAACGTTGTGAAAAGATGATTTTTTTTTTCCTCGGGATCGAATTTCTTTGTGACCCATCATCATAGGTATCCTTAGTACTATCATCTGTCTTCGTTTTCGGGAGCGTTTCAAAAATACCCTGTATAGTCCACCATAAAAAATAAGAAATATCACAAAAGCTATTGATGCTCTGAGTTATGCTCAAAAGTTAAAATTCAGATGGGCCAGCCATGTAGCACGTTTAGAAGATAAGAGGTTGACTTCTATCATAAGCACATGGAATGGTCCTTCAGGAATGCGCTGGGAAGTTGACATGAAAAAGATCGCGGGACCACATTGGACACAAATAGCAAAAAACAGAGTCAAATGGAAATCTTTGGAGGAGACCTTCACCTAAGGTCCATGCAAAGCAAACAAACACAAATGAGTAAATAGATCTTTAATAAATTATAAATTAAAATATTTTGTCCATTTGCAACTAATTTTAAATTTTATTTTATCCTATTCATAATGTTTGCCATTTAAAATAATCACTTAAAGTTTATATATCAATTACTTACATTGGAAAAATATTACTAATAATAAATTTATGCTTATTTAAATTTTAACCAAATATTATAAAAATAATTGTAATACTCAGAATTATGACATTAATTAACTCAATCAAATTCATTCAACAATTGTTATTAAATAAAAAAAATTATTAATGTATTAAAATCTAAAAATAATAATCTAAAATTATAAATCCTTTATGAAATGCAAATTATATTGTAAAAATTTATATTGTAAAACTTATTTGGTATGGAATAAAAGGCTTTTTATTTCTTTATTTATATACATTAAAAATAAATAAACTTTAAATTTAGTATTAAAATTGTAAAATCTTATACACAAGGTCAAAATTTAAGGTAATACTTTTCTAAAAAATAATATTAAATATAAAAAATATAAATTGTTAAAAAAAATTAAAAAATCTCAAAAAGTCGTCGAAGTAACACGCTATGTTCAATTAAATTTTATAAATACTTTTATGGTGATGGTACGGGTCTTTTTATATATTTCTCTCATCTTCTCTCTTTTGCACTTCCACTGTCTGTGCGTGCTGCGATGCGTTTTCCGCTGTTATCTCCTGCAATATAGTGCCCACGTCTTTGCAGATTTCCATGAACTGTGGATGATCCGCGGGAGAATGACTCCAACAGCGTTTCTGTTGAAAAAAAAAACACTTTCAAATCATAAATAGACCTAGCTTAGCAGAATCTTTGCATAATCAATATTATTTACTGCCATTATTTCAGTTTGAAACATTGTGCTTGCTCTTTTTGATATTTTTTTGTGTAGCCGGTTATAATAAAAAAATTAAAAATATTTTGATGAATGCTGCTCCATACGCTTCTCAGAGTTCACTTATAATGCCAGATTCGAATCCCATGACTAAAGAATTTTATAATATTGGTTGCTTCGACGAAGATATTAGATGGTCTACTGTTAAATACCTATTTGATCGAGATTGAAAGAGGCGGTTAAAAAAAAGCAACCACAAATAAAGAAATAAACTTACAAGTAAAGAAGCAAGCCTATCAGGCATCGAGTTGGGTTTGACCCATTCTTGTTTGCCCGTCTTCTGTCTTTCCAGTACAAAATTATCGTTTAGTTTTGCGAACGGCAACTCAGCTTTAGTGTTTATCTGGAAGAAAAAGAATAGACATGTTTATTCGGTAAACACAATACTTTTGGACGGCATTCCAAAACTGGAAAAATAAGCTTGACAATGCTCTCAGACATTTTTTTTGTGGAATAAGGGTGACAAGCGAGCACACAGCCGACAAACAAGTGTGAAATGTGAGACGACAATACGACACGTGTTTCGCCTCTACACGAGGCATCTTCAGGTGTAGTAGACCCAACGGTGGCTGACCGCTAAGTGAGCGGCGAGCCAAAAACAGCTGCTATTTATAAGACTCGCCGACTCAACCGCTCCCCACATAAGTAGTGAGCGACCGCGTCATGCGATAAAACATGCGACCAATCACCACCTGACGTACACAGCCGCCTGCTATTAAATTAATAACAAGCCGCTGCGAAACGCTCGCCTACCCTCCAACCACGCAACCAATTGCTAATCACCGTGAAGGTGACGAACGACCATATTGCGAGGCTGTCCGTTATTGGAGAGCAGGTTTAAAGATTTTTAAGAGAGGAGAGTTAGAAACATTTGTTTGTTCATTCAGCAGTGCAACATTACTATTTTTATTTTTTAATATCTCCAACTGTTCCAGCACACTCCGTCGCAGCCCTTCATTACAAGTATGTAAGACTTTAAACGTCAGGTGGTGATTGGTCGCATGTTTTATCGCATGACGCGGTCGCTCACTACTTAAGTGGGGAGCGGTTGCGTCGGCGAGTCTTATATATAGCAGCTGTTTTTGGCTCGCCGCCCACTTAGCGGTCAGCCACCGTGGAGTCTACTACACCTGAAGATGCCTCGTGTAGAGGCGAAACACGTGTCGTATTTTCGTCGGTGGTGTCTTTCCTAGTGTAGTGGTGGTGGGAGTGGTGCTGGGATTAGTGGTAACGGGGATGGTGCACGCAATTGAGGGAGCGCGGGAGGTGCTCTTCAAACTAGGTAAGACACATCATTTTATTTTATTGAGCGGATATTGGCAAAGTAAATTTTTCCAACTTTAACATAATGGATTTCCGCAAAGTAACGCCTGATTCTATTAAATATCTCAAGAAAATTTTACGTAAATTTAGCAATAAAATAAACTAAAATAATATTTCATTATAAATTATTAAAGTAACTTTGGTTTTAACTACAAATGGTTACACAAAATACATATAAACAAATTGCGGGATAATTGCTTTCAATGCGGATATCAAGAAATACTCGTATAATAGAGAGTAGAAATTGTATGAAAAGATAAAAGCGTGCTTGAGATAAAAGAAGATGTTATAACTATAATTAAGCAAGCAATGCTTTGAAATGGTGGTGGTTTGGTCACGTAGAAAGAGTGAATGAGAAAACAGTGACAAAGCAAATTTATGCTGCAGAAGTCAATGGTAGAAATTGACAAGATAAAGGACGCGCTAATTTCGACGAAATTGGCGATATATTGAAGATGGGCCTTATGAGTAATCTTAACTGAGCATGTATGCGTAGATACCATGGAAGTGAAAGAAGCGAGAGAGGTGTGTCAGGAATCAGGATCGTGCCAAATGGAAGTCTTTTTTTTCTGCCTACCCTCTACCCTCTGGGTGATAGGCGTGAGTGTTTATTTTACGTTATACTATGTAATAAAATAAAATAAATATTAGGTATACATATAACATATTATATCATATAGCGACATACAAAAGATATTTAAATTTATTTTAAATATATAATACAAGTTTTTATTTTCCTTTATACAGTTTTTGGTACGTATAATTTAACAAACCATTTCAATTATAACTATTTCCTCCAGACCAAATTCTGGTCACAACGGCCAGTCTCAACAGAGATTAGCCATTTGATAATTTTCTGAGCCATCCTAAAGGTGACTACAATACTCCATGCATGTTCAGACTTGAGCTTTGTATAAAGTTAGAACCTGTCCAGGCGTGAAGTATCGCTTCACCCTGTTTAGAATACCAAGTTTTCTGGCCGCAGTTTGTGCTTTCGACTCAATGTTAGCGCCAAAGTTGAGTTTAGCACTTAACTGTATGCCGAGAAGCTCGAGATGATCGGTAACCTCTACCTCTACCTAGATGTACCTCGGAAAGTAGGAGTCAGATCAAACGGACTCCGTTTTGCGGAGAACAAACATGCCTGCCTTTTAGCGGCGTTGAAAGTGACCACATTGTTGTCACCCCATTTGGAGACTAGACTTACGGTCGCATTTATCCGCTCCACCATGCCCTCTCTAAATGAACGTATTACTGCCCCTCCCTCCTTTGCACTGGAGATGAATCTCTCTATGACTGTGCTGTCATCTGCATACCAACAATACCTGGTAGAAGTAGGTCATTGATGTGCAGCAGGAAAAGAGTCGCAGAGAGAACAGACCTCTGAAGAACTCTGGCATTAATATGCATATGCAAATCGCAAACCAATTGTAAACATTGCCACAAATGGCATCATACGTTATTACACCGCGATCTTTCGACTGATAAACCAAGCCAATCCTATAATAATTCACATTAATCTCACTCGCATTCTCGTTTTGATACGACATCCGAACCCGCATCGTTACGTCCGCAACCCAAAATAATAATAGCACTATCTTTGTGTAGTGTTGTCCCTTCTGATAAAAATACTCCAAACTGTTGTATTAGGTACAGCTATTGCTCAGGTTACTGATGTGCGCCACGATATTCATATAGTAATTGATATGGGGTCACAGAGCCATTTTATTATTTCACGTTGTTTACGTACGCTAGGTTTAAAGTTAATACCTGATAATAGACATACTTCTGTACATGACATCGATGATAACGCCCAGAATATTAAAGGTTTTACAAACTTAACATTGTTTTCCCGCTTAAATTCTGAATTCAGTCTAAATATACAACCTTTAGTTATTGATAACATTTACGGTAACTCCGGTAGCAGTGTGAAATTGATTCTTCATTGCTTGATTGTTTAAGTAATATTATGCTTGCGGATAAAAAATGGTATATGTCTATGTGTGTAATCGACTTACTGTTAGGCGCGGATCAATTTATTAAACATATTTCAAAACCAAACCACATTATAGGTCCGACTGGTTGTCCAGACGCTTTAAACACCGTTTTTGGCTACGTAAATTCAGATGAAAAACAGAAAACTTAAATACACTTCAGACTCGACAAAAGTGGAATGCTCGAACAAAACCCTATTAAAGTAAGTACCGTGGTATTGTTATACATAGACAATATGCCATGTTTAAAGTAACCTATGGGTGTAATAGATAAGGTCTTCCCGGGTGAAGACGGGGTAGTCCGAGTTGTTTTAGTACGCATCGCATCTGGTTCTTATAAAGAAGATTTTTGGCAGGGGAAAAACTTATGAGTTCGCGTCACCGATGACCTCGACATGTTCGTGATGAGCATGTGTACTAGAATAGCGGCCTGTGTACATGTATACATAAATATCATTGAGTTTTCACTTCTGTCGGCAGTCCTTATGACTGCCCCTGTTTTCTTCTACTTTTGTTTTATACTCGCATCGCAATATTAATGATTTTATAACGGGCTTAGACTCTCGCCTCGCAGGTCGCGTGTTGTTGCGAGGTAACGAGTACTTACTTGTTTACACTCTCGCGATGCGTTCATTTTCCGTTGAGCCAGCAACGATGGAAGACGTCGAAATAATAGCGACATCAACTCTTGCCTTAATAAGTATTTATCAATGCTTGACCATTTTAAAAGAACGAAATTAAAAATCTATATATATTATATATATTTCTGCGTCGTTATCAACTGTCAAATAAACGACAACATA
>JAGSMP010002477.1:0-23331 GCA_029286625.1 Parnassius orleans | reverse complement strand
ATCGCATCTGGTTCTTATAAAGATTTTTGGCAGGGGAAAAACTTATGAGTTCGCGTCACCGATGACCTCGACATGTTCGTGATGAGCATGTGTACTAGAATAGCGGCCTGTGTACATGTATACATAAATATCATTGAGTTTTCACTTCTGTCGGCAGTCCTTATGACTGCCCCTGTTTTCTTCTACTTTTGTTTTATACTCGCATCGCAATATTAATGATTTTATAACGGGCTTAGACTCTCGCCTCGCAGGTCGCGTGTTGTTGCGAGGTAACGAGTACTTACTTGTTTACACTCTCGCGATGCGTTCATTTTCCGTTGAGCCAGCAACGATGGAAGACGTCGAAATAATAGCGACATCAACTCTTGCCTTAATAAGTATTTATCAATGCTTGACCATTTTAAAAAGAACGAAATTAAAAAATCTATATATATTATATATATTTCTGCTGCGTCGTTATCAACTGTCAAAGCATAACGACAACATACAATTTTTATCAATGATCTGGGGATATTACTGGATTGCAAAGTTAAGCTTCTCAGAACATATTGAAACAATAACACCTCGGCCTACAAGCCTTGGCTTCATCCTACGCGTAAACCAGACCCTTTACTGATATTAACTGTATTGGTACTTTACTTTCACTCAAGAAAGCGTCCGAATATTGCAGTACTATATGGAACCCATTACATTTATTCACGTATAAATAACTTAGAACAAATTCAACACAAATTCCTGAGACATTTAAAGTATAGAAATTTTATTTACACTAATAACTATGAAGAGTCTTGTAGATATTTCAATATAATAAGCCTTGAGGATAGACGTACTCTAATGGACATTTTTGCATGGTTTATGTAATGGAAGTATTGACTGTGTAACCTTAGCTGACAGAGTTCTCTGCTTTTGTACTCGAAACGTAGAAGACGAGACACACCTTTGTTTGCAGTTGTTAAGACAAAAAGACAAACTATGCTAAAACTACTGGTGAATCGTTTACAAAAGTTTATAATAAAAGATTCCACTCAGTTGATATTTTCCATTCAGTAGATAAGTTTAAGAAGGATGTTTTGAAACTTCTGATATAGTAGTTTGGGTAACTCATTAACTCATACACACACACACACACACACACACACACACACACACACACACACACATATACACAATGAGAGGCGCACACAAACATATATGTTGAAAATCTTAATTTCTTGTAATGTTTTCTAGATGTTTAAAAATATGTATTTTTAATCCCTTCTTTGCCTTCAACATGTCCGTTATAAATTGAAAATACTATTTAAATAATGTAAATCGTTTTGGCTATAATTTAAGATCATAAGATGTACGTACGATGTAACAAAGAGCTGTAGTTTTGTTTGAAATAAAATAAAATAAATAAAATAAAATAATTAGGTTTCAGCTTTGCTGAGAGACTAGTGCGTGGTAGGTTTTTTGTTAAAAATCTTGTGATACAGTCACCAGAGCCCCAACCCGCGGACAGAATAGTGGCATAATTAAAACCTAATAAAAGCCATTGATATAAAAAAAAAGTATAAAATGTTGCAGAAATTGTAAGTTTGTTTAAGTTGAAGTGTCAATAAGTATGTCCGAATTGCTTCAATATGAACAAGCAATTTTGGAAATAAATAGTATGTGTTCGTGCTATTATGGGTTCCCTCAGTAGGGTTTTTAAAAAGACTTTTAAATGAGCTGCACAAATAAACGTTTAATTACGAAATATGAACTAGAATTATGAACTAGAATTACGAACTGGCAGACGAAAGCAAGAGATGGTAACGATTCGGCGTTTGAGATAGGACTGGCGCTCCCGAGGAGCGCTGGGCAGTAGTGTCCCTTAATGCTGACACCGCGGTTTGATGAGACACCTAATCACTTTAAGATGATTATTAAGCATTTTATAACATTGACAATCTATAACAGCCCCGATTTAGTGTAAACTACACCTTTTTCTTAAGTGAAGTTTACCTATTTTAAAATAAATGAATTATATTCTAGCCAATTCTAAGAGGGTCCATTGATATTTGAAGTGCTAATTTCATCTAATTCGTGGTTATCATTTTCAGGAGTATTATTTTCTTTAGATTTCCTTAGTCTTTTGTGTATGCCAGTTTTATACAACTTATAGGTAATAAACAATACGATAAAGATTACAGTTACAATCATAATGCTAGAATAATACCTTTGATACAGAACAATATGTGGTTTTCAATAATATTATTAAGGCTTTTCAGAATTTCAGGATTATCATAAGCTAACGAATCTAAATTTACATTCTTAAGGTTAACAACAGGTAAGTTTGATACAATATTATACTGTTACATTACAACAAGAGTCGTTTAAAATATTAAAATTAGAGACAATAGTTTTCATTTGGATTTCACGGTTTTCATGAGGTATTAAACGAGTATCTTTACAATAGGCGATACATTCAGCAGGTAAGTATAGTAAACCATTTCCATTAATTTCTAATTCGTTAGATTGAGAGTTATTACATTCAATGCTTATTTTAGTTTTTCAGATATTACAAATAACCATCTATTATGGCGTAGTGGCTGCCAAATGCTGACGTGGCCGTGAATGAATTTAGTTTTACAAATCAGGCGGTATCGAGGTAAGTACCTTTGTAATAATTTCCGTTTCAGGAAGGTGTAGCAGAGGAGGAGTACAATATTGATGTTTCACAAGGTAATGATTATTATTAATTATTCTACAGTAATCTAGCTTATCTAATTTACAATACATTGACTTATCTTTACTTATACCTATGTACTTAGAAGATGGGATGATGGTCGAATACGACCTTGGATTATTTTATCATGAGGACCAGAGAGGGTAAGTTATGATATACATTTAATTGTAAAGGATTAATTAGAGGAATTTTACTATAAACACTACTTTTCTTTATTGAAGTAACTAGATATTTCAGATATATTCAAAATAGTATGAATGTTATCAAGATTTAAAGGAACCGGAAGTTGTTTGGATTCAGGTAAGAATCTGTAATTATCTACCAGTTCGGTGTAGAGTTCTTTAGGTGTTAAGATAGTGGGATATAGGATGTTAGACTTACTAAACATGATAGAGTTAATTATGTCTTCAACCTTGAAAGATAAGGCTAGTAGGCTATTTTCTATCATAGACGTTAATTCTAGCATGCGAGACCTAATACCTAATTCTCTTGAGACGTATGTCAGATTTAGAATATCTTGAGATATCGCGTCAATTGCATTTTCAGGTGTTTTCATTTTCTTTGATTGTGGATAGAGTTTCATTAACCGATTTAAGTAAAGAGGTGGTGACCAATATATTTTCCTTCATTAAAGGGCTAGATTCTTTTGGTCTGTTTCTACCTCATTAATGGCATTGTCATATCGAATGGCATCGTCTTCATCCATAGTGCCAAATAGTTTTTAGATAGGTGCCTACAAACCTAGAAGTGCAGATCTTCTCGACTGGCGAGATGTAAGGTGAAAAATAGCTTCGTTATCGTGAGCTATATCATTGAAACATATTTAATGGTTCAAAAGATTTGTACATTCTAAATAATCGAAAATTTTATCATTATCACATACTTGTTTAGATTTATCAAGAATTTGACGGAGATTTATAATATGTGGGTTAATAAAGGAAATATCATATGGGATAACTATACTAAGGTGACTATCAACTAAACTTAAGGAACCTATAGGGTCGATAGATGCCAGAACTAGAAGGAAGTGACTTGATAAAGTCCTGGTGTGCGTTGTTCAATGTGCTGAAATAGAATGAACGAGGTTAGATAAATATATTACTGATTGATACTTTCTATAACTAGTATTACTGCGATACAAGATCTCTGACTCCCTGGTTTCATTTCATCAAGTGGTGCGTCACGTGACGTCTATTAATTAAGTGTGGCTGTATTATTATTATTTACCTTTATAATTTTATATGGCCCTTTCAAACAGGTGATAAGGCCTTTTTGAGTCTCAGATGATTTTTAAGGTAGACGTAATCACCATCCTTGTATTGTGGTGGTGATCTGGTGTGAGAATCATAATAGGATTTAGAAGATTCTTTGGATTTTAGTATGTTTTCTAGAGCTTGTTCTCTAGTATATTAAGTTTATGTTGTAACATTCTTATGTGTCCAGTATGTTGCGCTAGGTTCGTTTCGTATATAGAGTTGGGAATAAAGGTTTGTGACCGAAGACTAGTTCGTAAAGTGAATTTCGTAGTAGAATGCGTTGTTGTGTTATATGTTAGCATAGCTGTATATACATAGGTAGGCCAGTTATCTTGGTTTTGATTAACAAATGATTTTAAATATTCCTTGAGAGTTGAATGACTTCGTTCAAGGGCTCCTTGTGTCTGAGGATGATAAGGCGATGACCAAAGTTGTTTAATCTTGAGAAACTGACACGTTGTTTTGAATAAGTCGGATGTGAAGTTGGTACCTTGATCGGTAAGAATAGACTTAGGAATTCCAAAGAGAAATAAAGTGGATAAGACAGTCACAAGATTCTTCAGCAGTTGTACTGCGTATAGGATAAGCAGTTGAATATTTCGTTAGGTCATCTTGTAAGGTTAGAATATATTTGAGTTTGGCGGTGCCGGATTCAGGTAAGGGTCCTACTATATCTAGTGCCACCCTTTGAAATGGTGATGTGGATGTAGTTGTGATTTCCATAGGGGCTTTGTTTAATTTTCTTAGTGCTTTATTTTCTTGACAAAGTTTACATTTCTTGACATAGTCGTCTATGTCGCTTCTCATGCCTTTCAATAAAATTGTTCTCGAATTCTGTTATACATCCGTACACATCCCAAATGTCCAGATGCAGGGATATCGTGGTTTTCACGCAATATTTTAGGTCTTTCACTAAGGTAGGATATATTATTTTATTTAGGTAAATATGAATTTGAATTTTGTATTATTAAAAATATGAGTAAGAATATTGTAAATTTTAGTATATGAATGATGATCAAACGGATTTCTGAAGTCGGAAATGGCAATCTCAGTTGTTTGTTCTGATTTCAAGATTTCGTCTCTTGTTTGAGAGTATCGAAAATAGCAGGATAGGATGATTCATCAAAATGATGAACTTTAGTGAAGATGGGGTAAACCGTCTTATTTTCGTAATTAGTTTTTAGAAATCGGTGTAATTCTTTTCAGAGCTATAAATTTCATCAACGTTTTCGGAGAAGGGATTATCAGAAATATAGGGATTGGATTCGTCTAAGTCTATAGATGTAGGAATTAATATGATTTTGCAATTTGTTTTCAAAAGGTTTTCGTTATGTTCCTTTAGGATTGTATTGCTTCTTTTATTCGGATTTGTTTTCAGAAATTGCAGTAGTTGTCGTTGTTTAGATTTGGTTGCGTTTCTGGCGAAGGGATCTGGAGTGAGTCAAAGTCAAGGTTGAGGTCTGCGCTGTCAGGACTGAGGTCAAGATAAATAAGTTGGGTTCTAGGTCAAGCAGTTCTGGAGATAATGTCGTTGTGCAGGATTCGGTGGATTAGTAGGTATAGTATTAGAATCAGTGTTAAGATCCTGGTTGAGCAGGTCTTCGTTTTCAAGGAGAATGGAATAGGAGAAGGTAAGTCTAACAGAGGTCTTGTAAGAGATTTTCAAGTTCAGGTCGATGTTTTGTTGGGAGAGTCAGGAATGTAGGAGGTTCATCTTGAATAGGATTAACTGGAAATCGAGACAGAGCATCTGCATTCGTATTATTTTCCTTTCTTATATGATTTCATAGTCGAATTCTTCTAATTTGAGTCGCCAGCAGAATTAGTCTGGATCCAGGGTCTTTACAGTTGAAAAGCCATTGTAAGGGCTTGTGGTCTGTAACTATTGAATCGATTCCCATAAAGGTAGGGACGAGCTTTAGTTCAAAGACGATAGCTAAGCATTCTTTCTCAGTAACACTGTAGTTACATTCAGCTTTATTAAGGGTTCGTGACGCATATGCAATTGGACGGTCCTTTCCTATAGGACCTTGTGATAGAATAGCAGAAACAGCGAAGTTTGAGGCGTCACAAGTGAGGATGAAGGTTTGGTAAAATCAGGGTAAGCAAGGACAGGTGACGTTACTAGTTTTTCTGTAACGTTTCAGCAAGTTGCTGTTCGTTTTCCAATTAAAAGGTGTATCCTTTTTCAGGAGAAAGTTAGTGGTTTCGCTAGTTTGGAAAAGTCTGGAATAAAGCGTCTATAGTAGGATGTGAGTCCGAGAAAGATTTAATGTCTTTGGGACATTTTGGTGGGAAATTCCGTGATGGCTACGATCTTTTTGGATCTGCTTGTACACCGTCTTTGTTAATGACCAAGATAAGCGACTTCTTTGCAGAAATTCACACTTATCTGGTTGGAGTTTAAGGTTATAATCTCTGAGTCTATTGAACACACAGGATAGATTTTGGATGTGACTTGGAAGGTCAGGTAAGTACACGACGATATCGTCTAAGTATACGAAGCAGCGTGAGCCTTGTAGTCCATAGGCATGTATTCATGAGTTTCTGAAAAGTTGACGGGGCATTTTTTAGCCCAAACGGCATTCTTGTGAATTGGAAATGCCCTTGAGGTACGGAGAAAGCAGTTTTAGGGGCGTCTTGCTCAGATACTGGAATTTGATGGAAGCCTGAGGCCAAATCTAAAGTTGTGAAATATTGACTTTTCCCCAATTGATCTAAATTTCTGTAATTTGTGGGATAGGATAAGTTTCTCCGATGGTAATGTCGTTGAGTTTTCTGTAATCTATAACGACTCTCCATTTTCGCTTTCCTGAAGCATCTAATTTTTAAGGCACTGCCAAATGGGTGATGACCAGGTGAATTTGAAGGTATCACTATTTTTGTTCCAACATCTTATTTAATTGATTTTCTACTTCCTTTTGTGGCATTCAGGAATCTATAGGATTTGGTTTGAATAGGAATGTCTGTGGTCGTTCTTATGTTATGTTCAGTGGCTTTAGTATAGGTAAGTTGTTCGTCTGGAAGGTGGAAGATGTCGGAGAAGTCTTTACAAATTTGTAGTAAGGCATTGGATTCCTCTTCATTGAGGTGAGATATTCTAAGTTGTTCGAGGACCTTTTAGTTCGCGTAGTAGCGTTAGGTTGAGGCTTTGGTTCATCGTAATTAGGATAATTTTGACTATTTAAAGGTTCTATCGCTAGGTTAAGGTTAGATTGAAGGACGACAGGATTTTCGAAATGTTTACAACTGTAATGTTGACACGATTATTATCTTTTACTTTAACAATGCAATTTGCGATTAGTAACGAGCAGAGATGTGTTGGTCTAGTATAACACCTTCTTTATATTAGGATTATTTACAGTGCACTCAATAACGGTTTCCGAACGAGGCGGGATATTGTATAAGTTCAGTGAATTTTTTTAATACAGTTCTCGTCTGTTTGCAGCACTCCTTGGTGATAGTCTGTTTGACAACCTAGGTTCTTTAACAGATCGGTACCTATAATACCGTCATAACTGAGGCTAATATTTTTACAACGTGGAATTTGTGACTGTAAGGTTTGTTAGATTTTTGAAATATTTGTAGTTTAAAACTCCTAATGTTGAGGTTGTTTCACTTCCAGGGTCGATTCCTTTAGGGAGTATTATTTCATCACTTAATTCCGGGATAGTGGTCATGGAATCTAATTTCAGTAGGTCTGTCGGCTACTGAAGTTTGGATAATGACATAAGGTAAGTACTTTTTCAGTATTCTTATTAATTTTATATAATTTCATATTATTTTTATTTTCAGGTTTTGTAAGGAGTTGGGAGAAAATCGTCTGGATTTGGAACTGGGATGGAAGCAGTGGATTTAGAAGATTTAGTATAAGATTTTTGCGATAGAGTGGATTTGGTAGATTTAGTAATTAGATCTGTGGATTTAGTAGATTTGGTATGTGATGCAGAGGATTCAGTGGGTTTTTAATTGATTTAGATTCAGTGAAACAGTGGATTTAGTAATTGATTTAGGAGATTCAGTGGAAACAGTGGATTTAGTAATTGATTTAGGAGATTCAGTGGAAACAGTGGATTTAGTAATTGATTTAGGAGATTCAGTGGAAACAGTGGTTAGTAATTGATTTAGGAGATTCGGTGGAAACAGTGGATTTAGTAAGTTTAGTAGTAATAGAGGCATCGTCTTTGAAATAGTAGAATAATTTCCGTGCGACGCATCAGGAAATTTTACTCGTTAAATCGTTGCGATCAACTTCGTCGACGCCCTCTTCGTTATCTAGGTTTACGTTAAGGACCCCGCGTTGGGTTTGAATTAGGATTTTGGGCAAGGTTTGGTTGGCGACCGTAGGAGTTGGAAGCAGAGGGCTGATTTCTGCTATTGTTATATTGTCTTTTGACAATTTTCAATACTGTGTCCTATATTTTACAATAACGACAGATCATGTCGTTGGTATTGATGGTTTGGAATAGTCAGGACGATAATTGCGCGAAATTGGTTGAGATTCGCGGCGAGTTTGTATTTTGGTTTATCATTGTAAAGTTCACGTTCAGGTTTGACCTTCTTTGTATGCTGGAAATAATTTTTTCTTCTTCTACCGCGAAACTTACAGCAGTTCAGTGAGTCAGGGTTTGACATCTGACTACTTGTGAGATGCGAGTTGAGTCCTGTTATAAAAGTGTGGAGAGAGAGATCCTGTATGGCAGCGACACGTCCTGCTAGTTCTGTTTTCTTTTGGTTGGTATAGAAATATTTATTTCCGTTAGTAATTTCGCTAGGCACGTTTCAATTTTAGTTGCAAACTGATTAACTGTCTCGGTCGAGCTCTGTTTACAGTCTTGGAGCTCCGTGGTAGGTGAGCATAATGTTTCTCTCCAAATTGTTGTTTAATGAAATCAATGAACTGTTCGAAAGAATCAGAGTCTTTAATACTACACGTGCTCTCGGCTTTGTCAACTAATTGACTTAGTATAAATTTGAACAGAATGGGTTTTGCGATTTTGTAGCAATTTCGAAAGCCTTTGACAGTTAGTAATGAACGGTTTAATTTTCTCGCGATCCGTCGAAGGGTTTGATGAACTTAAAAGAATACTGAGTTCGATTTTTCGTCGATTTCTAATTTGGGGCCTTTAGAGCCGCTAGCGCCATCTTCAGATTTAGAAGTCATGGTTTAGTAACACAGAAAACAAAACAACAAAACAAAAACAAAACAAAAAAACAAAAAAGAATAAGAGTGATATACAAAGGTCAGGTCCTCCTTATGCTAGCTTACTTATACACTATAGACGTTTGTAGGGGTCGCCGCGCGCTGTGGTCAAAACAAAGTCGAGCGCGAGTCTTATCAGCTCTAAGTTGGACGCACAATGAGATAGTTTGGTATTCGCACAAAGGAATAGTAGGTTGTTTTAATCACTCACAGGAACGTAGCTGCTATGATGATGATCAGCATCGTTTCCACAGATCACTGTGGACTGCGGACCGTGGAACAGTGGTTGCTGGAGACCTCCGTTTCAACGGAGGATGGAGAGATGATAATTAATGATTTTGTACAAACACTTTAGCTTGCTTGCTTACTTGCTTTGGCACTTCACTTTAGGAACGCTATTATGACGTAGTAAGTTCTTCGGAGTAGTTGGGTGAGGATTTTCATCCACCGCTGCCACTGCAATATGGTTTCCCTCGGTAGTTTTTAAAAAACTTTAAATGAGCTGCACAAATAAACGTTTAATTACGAAATGAATTAGAATTATGAATTACGAACTGGCAGACACGAAAGCAAGAGATGGTAACGATTCGGCGTTTGAGATAGGACTGGCGCTCCCAGAGCGCTGGGCAGTAGTGTCCTTAAATGCTGACACCGCGGTTTGATGAGACACTTACCTAATCACTTTAAGATGATTATTAAGCATTTTACTAACATGACAATCTATAACAGTGCGATGCGAGTATGGAGTTAACTTGGCTGTGGTAGATATCTTGGTTAGGATATTTAGTACAGTCAAAAAGTTCTCAATTTTTTTATGGATCCAGATTTTAAATAGTTTTCATTTTTACAATTAAATTTGGTTTTAGGATATATATTAAGGATGCTATTTAATTTGTTGTATAGTTTTGTCCAAGCAAAAAGAACTTATGTGAAAGATGTTTTAAGTTGAATTGTGTGACCTACCTTATCTTTTCGGCGCTTATTATTAAGTAGCTTCTCGTCATATTGTATCTGAGAGTGTGTTTTAAGCACAGTATGCAAAGTAAAAGTTTGCCTAACAGTAAGAACATCCCATCCCTTATACAGGTTTACAGTAGGGAATCGGAAGGGTAGACCAGCACTTACCATAAGTATGGCGCGCTGTGCCCTCTCTTCTTCGATTAGATGAGTTTTGGCAGCACCCTCCCATGATGTGATGCATTATTCAATTAGGGATTGGCATAATGCGTAGTAAACCATCTTAATAATCTTTCGGTCAGCAGAATGTCCTAGGATTTTAAAAATAAAGATCAATTTTCGAAGTCTGGTTATAAGAGTCTCAATGTGCGGTTTAAAGGAAAGATGTTGATCAATTATGACCCCAAGATATTTAATATTCTCAGCTCTTTCAAAACTGGGATATGAGCACATGGTTTCGGAATCACAGGCATGGGCAGAAATAGCAAAAGAGGTCGGTGGGAGTAGATTACTCCAATGGGCAAAGAAGTAATCAAATTGAGTGTTAGAAGAGTGTTTTGAGACCAGCTTGTGTGACATCAAATACAGCTATTGAACTACAGCTGAAGAACAAGGCGGTATCGTCAGCAAGTGAAAAAGTTTTGCCTTTATGAAGGGGAAGTTGGCAAAGGTCATTGATGTACACCAAGAAAAATGTAGAACCGATTATGCTGCCTTGTGGAATACCAAATTTGACTGCTACCTCATCACTTAGGAAGTCTTCTATTCTGACTCGTTGTTTTCTACCAGTGAGATAGTCTTCCATTAATTTAAGTGAAATACCTCTTATACCGACTCTTTCTAACTTTTTTAATAGATGTGCGGAATCGAGACTGTGTCGAACGCTTTCGCCAGGTCCAGGAACACCGTTAAACATTCTTCCATTCTTCCTGCCGTCCAAATTGAAAACAATAGAGTGTAACAGCTCCTGTACCGCGTCATTGGTGCATCGACCAGATCGAAAGTCATATTGTGCAGGAGAAATAAGTTTATTTTTCTCTAAGAATTTTGTTAAACGCTGATTTATAAGACGTTCGAGGACCTTGGATAGAGCTGGTAGAATAGAGATAGGTCGGTAGTTATTTACACAGTTTTTTTTCACCAGCCTTGTAAATGGGTTTAATAAGTGCTGTTTTGAATGCCCTCGGAAGAACGCCTTTCGATATTGCAAGATTACATATGTGGGTGATGGCTGAGGTGAGAAGGTTTGCATATCTTTTAATTATTTTACCGCTGATCTGATCGATTCCCATAGCACTATTGTCCCTTAATCCTCTAATAAGGGTTAAAATTTCTTCCTAATCCGTAGGGAGAATGACAAGTGAATTGAGAGGTGTTTCGGAGATATTATCATTGGCAAGAGAAAGTGTATTTTGTTTAGAGTTGGTAATCTTTTCAGCCAGGTTTGCTCCGACATTTTCAAAGAAACTGTTAACAACATTAATGTCCGTATCAGGGCTTTTAAGCGACAAGAGGGACAATGAATAGTCTGCCGTCTTATTGGAGCCGCTAATCCTTTTAATAACTTCTCATAGCTTTTTTTTTATTCTTTTAAATAGCTGATTTTTATTACCCTTGTCTTTTTGTATCCCCTGCTTTTCGTAGATTTTTTCGCTTTCTTGAGCAGATTGTTGCAAAAGTTTCGATAGCGTCTATATGTTGTTTTAATATCCTCGTCGTCCGGATTTCGTTTAAGTTTTTTATATAAGTTGTCCTGGTTCTTCATACAACCAAGTAGCCCTTTAGTTATTCATGGTTTAGAAATCGAACTTCTTTAAGTTGCTTTAACCATGCTGGAGTTGTTTTTAATGGCCGAAGATAAATTCGATACAAGAAGATCAGGCGATAAGTTAGGATCTTGACATTCAAGGATAGGTTGGAAATAAAAGTTTTGCTTAACTTTATCAATTTTATCAAAGTCTACCACGCAACGAGTTTTATTTAAGTAGTTAGTACGCGATTTTAGTTTACAACTAATAACCACACTCTCGTGATCAGTGATGGATGTTTCAAATACAAAACAGAGAGCTTCCATTTTAGTTTTAAGCATCATGTGATCAAGACATGTACGTCCATGCGTTGGCAAAGTATGACCTGGGAGCATACCATAACTTGCCAGGATGTTCAGATAATCATACGATCTTTTGTCAGAACTGTTCGGAACTATGTTAATATTTATATCACCGCAGAGGAAAATATGTTTAAAGCTTTTAAAACAAGTGAGAAGTGAATCTAAGGAGTCAATAAATTTTGATGTATTAGTTTGACTCGGTAATTCCTAGGCTACAAGTTTCTTGATCTAATTTTAAAACCAGGCAATTAGCGTCTGTAGCTACAGGTTCTCCGCATAATGCATTGAAGTGCTTATTATAATAGATAATCACTCCTTCATTTTGGGTTTTATGAGAGGTTGTCACTATATAGTTGTACTTGTCAAGAGTTGGTATAAACTTTGCTGATGGTAGCCAGCATTTTGTAAGGACTAATACGTCCCAGTATATTTCAGACCTTTGTAGGAGAGTGACGAAGTTTGGCGTGTTACAATTGAGGCTACAAATATTTTGAGATAAGATATTAACAGTACTGTAATTTTTGGATACAAAGTTCTTTGCATCCTAAATCCATGTTGTTATCTTTAGACGTTGATAGACTTTTCACAAATGTCCCATCCCCTGACTGTTTGCGTATACTCGCAAATCTCTTTAATAAACGTCGTCTACATCCCGGGGAAACAAATGATCTTCTTAACATAACCTCTCTCTCTGTATGAAACAATACTATTTCCGGTTTAATAACCGTTTCTATCTACAAAAAGAAGGGTTAGCTATGGGGTCCCCCTCTAAGTCCTCTTATGGCGGACATTTTCATGGATAATTTGGAAATACAACATATACTTGTCAATAAAAATATCTTGTACTATTATAGATATGTAGACGACATAATTATTTGCTGGAATGGCACAAGGAGATGGAGACTGGAACTGGATGTTTTCCTTAATAAAATAAATAGAGTCCACGATAAAATAAATTTAAGCTTGAATTCGAACAAGATTGTTCCCTTAATTTCCTCGCCTTAACCATAACAAGAAAAGAGTCGTTGCATGTTTTCCAAATTTACCGAAAGCCAACTCATACCGACACGGTCATTCCCGCGTCATCGTGTCATCCTTGGCAACATAAATTAGCCGCTTTTTATTGTTATAAGTATCGTTTATTTACTGTCCCATTAAGTAAAGAAAATTATTTAAAAGAGCTTAACGTAATTTATCAAATTGCGGTCTCTAAAAATTTTTCAAAAAATCTCATTAACAATTTAATTAAAAAGAAAAAAAAGCATGCCGTTCGCAATTCTCTGTACGCGGTTCAACCTCAAAGTGTTCGTCGATATGTGAGCAGTTTGACCTACTTACTTTACTTACTTTGACTACTTATATCTGAAAAAATAGCTAATACTCTTTGACAGAGCGGCGTTTACGTTGCGTTCAAAACAAACAATTATCTTAGGAATATCTGTAATAATAAAGATAAGTTAGATATTCTTCAAAAGTTGGGTGTTTATAAACTTGTTTGTGCCGAATGCCACGCCGTTTACGTGGGTCAGACTGGTCGCAACTTCGAGACACGTTACAAAGAGCATTTAGCCGCGTACATGAATTACAATTCTGATAAATCCCATTTCGCTTAAAAACTCTTGGACACTGGACACAAACTAACCAACGACTACTCCTTTAAAGTGTTACATACTTGTAATAAAGGGCTGCGTGCGACTGTGTGTGCTGGAGCAGTTGGAGATATTAAAAAATAAAAAATAAAAATAGTAATGTTGCACTGCTGAATGAACAAACAAATGTTTCTGCTCTCTAATAACGGACAGCCTCGCAATTTGGTCGTTCGTCACCTTCACGGTGATCAGCGATTGGTTGCGTGGTTGGAGGATAGGCGGGCGTTTCGCAGCGGTTTGTTATTAATTTATTAGCAGGCGGCTGAGTACGTCAGGTGGTGACTGATCGCATGTTTTATCGCATGACGCGGTCGTTCGCTACTTAAGTGGGGAGCGGTTGCGTCGGCGAGTTTTATAAATAGCAGATGTTTTTGGCTCGCCGCTCACTTAGCGGTCAGCCACCGTAGAGTCTACTACACCTGAAGATGCCTCGTGTAGAGGAGAAACACGTGTTGTATTGTCGTCGGTGATGTGTCTTTCCTAGTTTAGTGGTGGTGGAAGTAGTGGTGACGGGGATAGTGCACGAAATTGAGGGAGGGCGGGAGGTGCTCTTCAAACTAGGTAAGACACATCATTTTATTTTATTGAGCGGATATTGGCAAAGTAAATTTTTCCAACTTTATTATAATGGATTTCCGCAAAGTAACGCCTGATTGTATTAATTATGTAATAAATATTTAACACAGTGAGGTGGGTCGCTCCTAGACAGAAAAGCAGTCCCACCATTAAATGTAAGGACACCTTTTTGCCATTTCTGACGCCAAATAGCAGTGCTGGCAATGCAATTTCATAATATTATCAAAAATTATAGCAAAGTAATGCCCGATTCCACTCATTATCATATTTTTAAAGTCAAATGTACTAAAGGAAGTCTTCTTGACGCATATTTAATAACATGTATGCCTAAATTTTTAGAACATAGACCCGCAGTATGTAAACAAAATGTTGAGACGTTTTTATGACTTTAAAATATTATTAATTAAACATCAACGAGTTTAAAAAACGATGTCTGATTTGTTTCATAACACGAATAACAACAATTTATTAGAGCTATATTCGATAAAAAAGATACTTGGAGAAAGTGACGATGAAAAAATTTTTTTCAAGTGCTCACTTTTATTAAATAAAAAAATAACACTGCATTGCATTTTTAACATATTTTTGTCTCATAAATATAGTAGTTTATTTGGCAAAACACCAGAAGATATTACCATTGTACACAATTTTTAAACTTTAAATTAGAGTCTTATATTGACAACAATTACTGCCTGTAGTTTTATATTATAATGCAAATTTTTCTCACGTTTACTCATATTATTGTACCTAATTGTATATTTACGTATAAAGTCAGTAAGATAGCACACAATTGCTGATGCGTGCATATTTAAATCAATCATTTGCATTTGTATGTTTTTGTTTTAAATATGTGCAAAATATTATTTTTTCACTTGAAACAAAGTTTTTCTGGTTTGTTAGCAGGAGTGCCTAAATATGGTTAGGTTACATTAAGGACAATCGCTAATTAATGCAAACAGGACTTATTTAACAAACATTTTATTTCAACATTACTGCGCGGAGAGGATTAGGGTTAATCACGTAACACGGGGAGCGGGTGTATACTGCTATTGTCTTGCCTAACGCGATTCTGTCACGATAAAATTTTATCGTGCTAAATTGAACCGTATTCCCTTGTAATACTGATTTTGAAAATAATGACTGGGTTAGACAGTTTACGTAATAAAAGCAGTTCATTGAACAGGCGCATTGGCTAATTGCTTCCACCCTGTGTGCGGTCGGTTAACCTTGATGTGGTGACTACACACGCCATTGTTCCTGACTATTATAAAACTTTCTTAAAAGCTAAATAGAGAAGGGAATGTAAAACCACCAGCTCAAGGGTGACAAACGAGCAAACAACCCACGGTACCCACTAGATGGTAACTGGATGCCATGGCCCATAAACATCTTCATCTGTCATCGGTTAAAAATCCAAATGCAGATGCTTTGTCACCCCTGAGGACCAAGATGCAATGCCTCGTTTCCAGTAAAATGAGTCTTTGTTCTCTACACTCGCCATACGAAACATAGCATTATTAATCTGTTTTCAAGTTTCCAGAAAGATACGAATCATAGTATTACACATATTTAATAATCTAAGGTTCGCGTGAACCACAAATGCGGACGCTGTCGCCCCCCCCCCCCTTAACCCAAGACCTTTACCCTTTTTAATAGTTAAGGAGCATTAGATTTTAGTCCTCATAGGTGAAAATGCATTTACATATATAATCTTAATCGGTGACAGAGGTAGGTGTCTTATGGGCCACAACATCCACTTAGTATAAAAACCTTGTCACAAAACGTTGTCATCCTTACTTACGAGTACATAAAAAAAGAAACCAGAAATACGAGCTACGTGCAACCGTATTTCCTTAGATTATCCGATTTTGGAACAACAACTGTTTTCCTTCATTTTATTTTATTTTCGTATTTTGTACCCATACTCTCGCATAAAAAGCTTAAAAAGCTATACTGTATTCGCACTGTACTTTTCGTTGAATTTTCACCAATAAAACTCGTGATGAATAATGCAACACAAATACATTTGAAAGGTTTTAAATGTTAAAGTCGATTGGATACAGGCTGTTAAATAATTCAAGCGACATTCGTGTAAAGTGATCGTGAGGTTTAATTTTATGAGTGAAAAATGAACAAACATAAGTATAAAAATGACTAAATACCTATATATTTACTGTTAGAAATTTCTTAACATATAATTGTTGAAGACTGAGATATAGACTTCGAAAATAAATAAATTGGTAGGTCTTCACCACGTGTATTTCAAAATTTAAAGTTACAGCCTATATACGTCCCACTGCTGGGCACAGGCCTCCTAATTTTGAGAGGGTTTTGGGCAAGGAAATGTCCGCGCTGCCCCAATGCGTGTTGGCGAACTTCACGTCTTCGAAATATATTTTTTCTTATTTCAGACCTGGGTTTTCTCATCATGTTTTCCTCACCTCTGAGCACATGGTAAATCAGCACTTAAAATTGTAATTAACAGTTTCATTGGTGCCGGCGGGGATCGAACCTGTTGCTCGCGTATGTGAAATTTATAGCGAGCGCTAACCATCTGAGCTAACACGGCTCTTAATTCAATTTCATAGCCCGTTATTAATTAAAATTTCAAAAAATTCGTTACAATTCATATAAATCTAGGTGTGACTGGTTAAACTAATTTTATAAATAATATAATATATAGTTGTATATATGTATGTATATGTTATATTAGTATAATATATTTTGCTGTAAAATGTATGCGGTGACCGTGGAAAAAGTTTGGTCATCCGAAATAAGGAGAAAGCTATACTTTTTTATTTGCTTGGTATTAGTTAAATAATAAACTAGCGGTCTGGTGGTTTGTAACTTACCCAAAATATTTTTTTTTTTTTGCAAGGTTGATTTATAAAACGTAAGTGTAATTTTATTTTTTATTATTTTTGACACAACTGTTTGCCGCGCACAAAAAAGGCTACGCACAACGCTCAACCCAAGATATTAGTTTTTTTTTTAAATACACACCACAGTGCAAATGCAATGAAAAGAACGGAAAACGAAAAGATAGTAAGTAAGTGAATAATAAAATTCGCAAGCCAAGCATCATAGCTTTTTACAATAAAACGAAAGACGATGTCGATGAAGTCGATAAAAAGTGAAGATGTATTCGACGTCAAGGAGGAATAATAGCTGGCCTTTGCTACTCTTCTTTCGCCTTCTGGAAATTGCTGGAATAAATTCCATGGTAATATTGAGGGCAAATAAAGTAGTTATTCTGAAAAGACG
This sequence comes from Parnassius orleans, assembly GCA_029286625.1. Classification (NCBI taxonomy): domain Eukaryota; kingdom Metazoa; phylum Arthropoda; class Insecta; order Lepidoptera; family Papilionidae; genus Parnassius; species Parnassius orleans. Next base: position 5,606 of record JAGSMP010002477.1, on the reverse strand, counting down.
AAAGTTTTTACGTGAATTAGGCATTGAAGTAACAAAAGAGTTTGTTCAAAGAAGAATTATGGTGGTAAAACTTCCAAGAAAACTTAAAAGAAACTTAAGAAAGCATTTGAATATGAGTGTAGAAAACACAGGTAATGAATGAAATGTGCGAAGAAACTGATTCTGAAGAAAACTAAACTTAAGTTGATGATAAATACTTTGATTTTAATTAATTGATCTCATGGAGTAAGCTGATTTAATTATTTTGATTGTATTATACTATATAAAGTTAGTTAAAAGTATATAAGATAATTTTGTGTAGCCAAATTGTTTTCTAATCGAAAGAAAATTTTATGATATGTTTATAGATGTTATAATTTTGTTTTTCTCGTAGTTTAAGTTTTTCTTTCTGACAAATTGTGTCATTGCACAATGATAATGTATCTGAGTACAAAAAGTAAATGATTATGAATTAATTAGTGTATTAAATCTATGAAATATCCCTTAGGTCTTTTAAGTTACCCGCGACCACCGCCGTTATAAATGACCGCTTGAAGGTTAACAAGTAGCAGCGAATGACACTCTAATTCTTGATCTGGCGAGATTTTGGTCAAATATAACGTACCAGACCAATTTTATATAAAAGAGGAATAATAAACAAAAATTTAGACGTTTAATATGTTCTTATTTATTACTGGCACAAAATTGTGTCAAGAATAAGACACGAATTTTCATTTTTTACTGACCAAACTCAGTCATATTAAAAAATAACTACACTTACGTTTTATATATCAATTTTGCAAAAAAAATTCGGCAAGTTATAAACCACCAGAAAGTATATTTTTCTCCTTATTCCGGATGACGGTCGGACGGTTTTTCGACGGTCACCGCTTGAACTATTACTCCATGGATTGACTGGTATGGGTATGCCTCACAGCATTAAGTCCGCCCTTTGTATGCTTTTGTGATAGGGAATGCAATAAAGAATGCATAAATAAAAAATTGGTTAAGGCTGAAATTTCACGTCATGAGAACTCCTGTCTATTGGTGAATATGACAATATGACGACGTGGCGCCGATTAAGAACTTCTCTGGAAATTTCATAGATGTCGTTCGTATACTAATATAATATTATAATTTACACGGTTGATAACATCCCCTGGAAATAAAATGACCGCTGCTATGCTGTTTCTTAATTTAATGAACTTTATAATTTAACTATCTGTCGTGGTTGACGTTGTTCTGCTCTTTGCGGTAGGTGGTGCAACGAGGCTTACTCCGAATTCACTTCCGACTATTTGCAGTGTAAATATAAAATTTATATACGTATCGGCACGAGTTTTGAGCACAGCCTTAGTTAACCTTCGTCAGCTATTGGATATTCACATATCACACACTTTAAAATTGCCAGTAACTATACATATGTCAACAATAAAACAGTCAAAACTCATAACCGGTGAAAACCACTTTTGACTGCAAAAATCAAGCTAAAATGGTTTTGACAGATGGCCTTAGTCAAAAACAGTTTTGACTGATTTTTATAGTCAAAAGTGGTTCTGACCAACATTCTTGGTTGAAACCACTTTTAGCCGATCTATCGGTCAAACCTCGCAATATCTGTGACAGTAAGCTAAGGTGCGGCTGGGGTGGCCCTTGGGTCACCCTAAAGCCGCGTATTATAATGATATAAAATATAATATTGAATAAATATAACTTTTTAATTTCAGAAATTCAAAAAGTATAAGTCAAAAGTAGTTTTGACCAACATTCTTGGTTGGAACCACTTTTAGCGGATGTAATTTGGTCAAAATCACTATTATCCAACATTTGTGCAGTTAAAACCAACTTCCTTAGTCAAAACTACTTTTGACTGCAAAAATCAGTTAAAAGTGTTATTGACCAACGTCGTTAGTCAAAACTACTTTTGTCTGATTTTTTACAGGCAAAAGTGGTTTTGACCGGTTATGAATTTTGACTTTAGCATATATAACAAATTTTAAAGTGCTAGTAAAGCAAAAATATAACAAGTATGATATTAAAAATAAAATAATAATCTGGCTCAAAACTTTGAGACTTAAAGCTTAGAGAACTGCAATATATCTACAGAATAACATATGCACACGCACGCGTATACATAAGAATAATTCAATTATTTATGTTGAATAAAAATTATTTTATTCCAATGTAATACTATTCTACGGATAACCATAATACGTTTCTAACGAACATAACATATCCAAGTTTATTAAAACGTTGCAATATTGAATAAAGTTTTGTGCTTGTTAACAAACTTTGCTCAGAAACGTTCGAAATACTAAGACACAGCAATACAAAATTTCTGTTCTGCTGGAAACTTTACCTACATAATCGTTTTAGTTTAACTTTTGTGTAAGCCTTGTATTAAATTATTTTTTAATAGTGAGAACTACTTTAGGCAAGTTGGGTGGTTTTGGATGGGTATAATCTTATGAGATCTCTGCATTGGACCCTAAGATAAATGCTTAATATTTGTATAGCTTTTATTGTTTAGCTCACTGTTCTTCTTAAAAAAAATGTATGCAACATTTGTTTTTCAAATCAATATGTCAATAAAAATATTATTATTTACTGACATGCTAATGTTTAGGTACAGTATATTATTTGTATGATATGCGCCTTGAAAGCTTTATGGATGGGTAAAATCTTATGAGTTCGCGTCACCACTATGCTGTGATAGCAGTATTACTTCCCTTACCGTGTTGCACAAAATTCTTTTCAAATATAATGAAATGATTGATAGTAAGAAATACCTAAGTATTGCTGAAATTAATGATAAACGAAGACTGCCGCCGTAATCAAAAGTCGGACTGGAGGACTTAATGTCAGCAAACAAAAATTAAACAAAAAAATATTTCACTGGAGCTGACGGAATATTACTGAAGTTATTCGCTTATTATGTAATTTAATAAAAGGCCCTGAGCTATCACGGCTTTTCTTGCACATGATACGACATGACGATTCAAGGCTGATTTTTTTTATAGAATCAGATTGATAAAGGAGCACACAGTCCACCTGATGGTAAGTGGATACTGTGGCCCATAGACATCCACATTTATCCTCGATTAAGATTTTAAATGCAGATTCAAATGCATGTCACCCCTGAGGACTAAGATGGAGCGCCATGTTTCCAATAAAAAGGATCTCCAGATCTCTACATTTACCATACGATACACAGCAGTATACAGCTGCTATTTTACGTGGTCCAACCCCGGTCAAGTTTAATAATTTACAAAGTCAAGTAATATCTCAATATGCACAAAAATGATTTAATTATCATTCACTCCCATCTTTTACATTCAACTGTATTAAAATAACGATCTTAATTTTTTTCTAAAATCTAAATCGACTTTGTGTTATTTACTTTTAACTATTGTGTAATTTAACCTAAGGAAATAAAAGGTGTACAATTACTTTTGTTGTGACAAAGTTGTGTTAGCATATTTTAATAATATGTATTGTTAAAACTAACATTGTGGGTAATTAATTATTTTCTTGCAATAAGTCTGCGGGTACATTAATATTTTAGATTTAGTTGAGTTATATATTTTCGTTTATATTTATAACTATGATGTAACACTGTTTAAGATAATTAAAATAAATATAAATCATGTTTTATAATGTAAAAACTCGCGTAATAATATCCAATTTTATTGGAAACTTCTAACGGAAATCAAACAAGCAGCGCCATCTGTAGTTTGGCATGGTAAATTACGTTTCTAAAATACAGATGACGTCGGCTGTGGGCAGAGTTTTCAAGAACTGTTGAGTATACGTACACGAAGATAAATTGTGAGTATTGATAGAATTGTTATACTTATTTTGTTATTCTGTATGTCTTATGTACATTGTTATTATTATGGATATCTGTAACCTTGTTTAGATTTAGTGATATTTTGTACAATTAAGAAAATATATGATATTAGTGACGAATTAAGGACTTTAATTCACAAATCAGAAGTGGATATGAACTATCATTATGTAAAATTAGGCTCTTAAATTGCGGTCAAAATTTAACAATTTTTTTCCTTTCCTTTATGAAAAAAATAATTATACTACCTGAACTCAGGATATTTTGCTTACCGGCGTATTCCTATTAACAACTGAAGGGTGTTAAATATTATCATCCGTTACCTTCGGGGTACAGCAGTAGGTACTCATTAACTTATTAACACGATCTTTTTATCAATACGTTTAGAATATTACTAATATTTAATTGTTAATTTTGTCCTTGTTGTTGGTGTAGTTTAGTTGAGACCAACCAAGTGTTTGTAACTAGATCTAGACATGCGTGTATAATGTTCGTGTAAATATTTTTAAGTATAATGAATATGAAAATGATAATTATAATAATATGAATTATTATAATTATCTATATGATGTATTATAATTATATAATATGATGAAGCATAGTAAAGTAATACCTTTATTTAAATCTGGTAGTACATTAGACCCCGCCAATTTTAGACCCATTTCTGTACTGCCAACACTAAGTAAAATTTTTGAAAAAATTATTCTTGATCAAATGTTAATTTTTTTAATGTTATTAATTTACTTCATAAAAATCAATTCGGTTTCACAAGGTCGCTCGACAACTGATGCTGGTGTTGAGCTGATTATATATTTTCAATGCATGGGAGAATTCACAGGATGCTTTGGGTATATTCTGTGACTATCCAAAGCCTTCGATTGTGTTCACCATGAAACATTAATCAGGAAACTACAATACTACGGTGTAAGAAGTAATGCCTTAAATTAATTGTTTCATATTTAAGCAACAGAACCCAAAAGTTGTCACATAGTATGAGCTCTTCCGGGTCGATAGTACAAATGGGCGTGCCTCAAGGCTCAATTTTGCCCCTTTATGTTTTTGTATATATTAATGACTTACCTTATATAGTAGATAACTATAATATAGTATTATTTGCTGATGACACTTCATTAATTTTCAAATTAAAACGACAATTATTAAAATATGACGAAGTAAATAATGCTATATCTAAATTAGTAAATTGGTTTAATGTTAATAACTTGCATTTAAATAGCACTAAAACGAAATGTATGAAGTTCATGACCCAAATGTCAGGCAATTAAATACTAATGTAATTTTAAATGGAGGAACTGAGTCTTGTCGATACCACCATTTTTCTTGAATAACACTAGACGCGAAGCTTCAATGGAGCCCCATATATCAAAGTTAGCAAGCAGACTTAGTTCTGCAGCATATGCTGTAAAAAGATTAGAAATCTTACCAGTGTGGAAACAGCTAGACTTGTTTACTTTTTATTTCCATAGCATAATGTACATTTTGCTATGGGGACACGCAACTGACACTGAAATTATATTTGTTTTACAGAAGGGCCATAAGAGCAATCTATGATTTAAACTCAAAGAGTCGTTCAGACAAAATTTAAGGAAATTAATATATTAACTTGGCCTCAATACATTTATGAAAATGTAACAACGCACACAAAATAAAATTAGTTATACAAAAATAATGATTCATTCTGTAAATACTAGAACAAACACAAGCTAGTAGTACTAGTTACTCTCCCTGAGTCAGTAATTCATTCTTGGGGCGATGTATACGC
>JAGSMP010002476.1:0-47406 GCA_029286625.1 Parnassius orleans | reverse complement strand
GTTGTCACATAGTATGAGCTCTTCCGGGTCGATAGTACAAATGGGCGTGCCTCAAGGCTCAATTTTGCCCCTTTATGTTTTTGTATATATTAATGACTTACCTTATATAGTAGATAACTATAATATAGTATTATTTGCTGATGACACTTCATTAATTTTCAAATTAAAACGACAATTATTAAAATATGACGAAGTAAATAATGCTATATCTAAATTAGTAAATTGGTTTAATGTTAATAACTTGCATTTAAATAGCACTAAAACGAAATGTATGAAGTTCATGACCCAAATGTCAGGCAATTAAATACTAATGTAATTTTAAATGGAGGAACTGAGTCTTGTCGATACCACCATTTTTCTTGAATAACACTAGACGCGAAGCTTCAATGGAGCCCCATATATCAAAGTTAGCAAGCAGACTTAGTTCTGCAGCATATGCTGTAAAAAGATTAGAAATCTTACCAGTGTGGAAACAGCTAGACTTGTTTACTTTTTATTTCCATAGCATAATGTACATTTTGCTATGGGGACACGCAACTGACACTGAAATTATATTTGTTTTACAGAAGGGCCATAAGAGCAATCTATGATTTAAACTCAAAGAGTCGTTCAGACAAAATTTAAGGAAATTAATATATTAACTTGGCCTCAATACATTTATGAAAATGTAACAACGCACACAAAATAAAATTAGTTATACAAAAATAATGATTCATTCTGTAAATACTAGAACAAACACAAGCTAGTAGTACTAGTTACTCTCCCTGAGTCAGTAATTCATTCTTGGGGCGATGTATACGCTTTTACAACAAAATGAAACATGTAACAAGAGCGCTTCATAAACGAATTCCAAGTGGATTTTATGAATTTTGATGTACGGAGTATTTATATATATTTCACCATGACATCCGCTACTGAATAATCGGATCTTGTCAAAGGCGAAATATTATAGTCGTATAGTGTATACGCAAACAAAAGTTAATCGTCATGGGTGTTCTATGTAATCGTTTGGAGGATAAGATCAGAGATAGGACGCACAGTTAGACATTCGAAGTAAATCACAACATCATCAGACCGAAAAACTGATAATTTGTTTTTTTTTTTTTTTACAAAAGAAGGGTTCCTTGATTCGAAACTAACTAGGTACGGATGCCAGGTCGGGTTTGCATCACACGGTCGAAAATATAATACTATATTAATTTTCACAAGGTTTATAAACCGCCAGATATCCGATTAAAAGATATGAGAATTTGTACGGAAACAACGACACACAAATTGCTTATTAAAAATAATATTAGAGTTTAAAAAACTAGGGTTCGCCCCTCGTCACGTTTTGTCTACCGTAGGGCAAGAAGTGAATTGCTGAAGCCCGTCTGACTAAGCTGGTGTATCAGGATCTTAGAGTAAACATAAGTAAGATATATGTATTCTCTAAGGTCAGGATCGTGCCAAATAAAAGTCCGTAGTCTCTGCCTAAGCCCTTTATGTGACAGGTGTGAGTGTTTATGTATGATGATATGAGTGATCATAGCTGTGATTATCCTAGTTAGAATACTAGGTCCTAGTCATGACTTACTCATTTTTTTTTATAGAAACATACATACATACGGGTCAAGTTAATATAAAATCGTGTAATAAAAATGAGTTAAAAATAGTGACAAGAGTAGCTTAATAGGAAAGTATTGCTTTTGACCTCTGTTGCGTAAAAAACTTAATACAATTTAAATTGTTATTAAGAAATGCAAAAAAGTAATATAATATATAATTTTATAACATATTATATAAAATTTTAAGTTATGAACATTAATACTAATTCAACCTCACATAAAATATTTAGTATCAAAATATAGATCATTCATTCAGATGTAAGTATTTTCCTGATTGCAGAAGATAAGAAATCCCTACCTCCACTATAAGCGAAGGGAAACAACCGCGTCGCCATATTGATCCCTGATGACGATAGGCAGTGTCAGAGGCGTAGAAGGGCGTACAGGTAAAGTCGGCACTCGAAGTTCACAAAGGGATGGTTCAACTCGCGGCATGGGTGCTAACCAGCTAGTTAATCGTCCGCCTGCCGTGCTTTCTTTTCAGCTACGAAATCTGCTAGGAACTGATACTCCGTTGACTCGCATCTGTTAAACAAAAAATATGTAATTGATGAATATTTTGGAAGTGTAAGGTTTAAAAGAGCCGTGGTAACTCAGTGGCTAAGCGCTTGCTATAATTTTTACAGTACACAAGTTAAAGTATATAGAAAACATGACGTGAAGTCAGCCATCATGCTCCAGTTATCTTGGTGGATTGCTCCACAACCCTCCTGAAAAAGGGAGGAGGCCTGTACTCATCCCGGACTGTATTAACTGAAACTTTACTCTGTATTTATTAGTTTATCTGAAAATTTATCTTCTTTGAAAGTGTTGTCTTCGAGTGTATCGTATACGAGAAGAGTATCGTTAGAAACTACATTATCTTTATCATTATCACTCCAATGCTGAACATAGACCTCCCCCAAGGAATGCCATGAAGCACGGTTCTGATTCACCTGCATCCACTAATTGCTGTTTTGGTTTATGTATACAATAAAGACAAGAGTTGGTCAATTAGTTAAAGACGGAATGATGTAAATAACACAGTTGACCCTACAGGCCATCCCTGGAACTTCCTGCTAATTTCAAATGCAAAGCGCTCCAAACTCCACCTACTACGACGTCATTTATTACATCAATAACAAATTTCAAAGTTATTTGAAAAGAAATTATTTTTCGAAATATTTCTTTAACTATTTCTCTTTAACGCATCATCCTTTAACGCATCATCCGATTTTGATGCGGCTTGCAACAATCGACGGCGTTTTTTGAGCTTAAGAGCTGATAAGATTTTGGTATCGATCGTTACATCTGTTTAAAAGTTATTTCAAAAAAACATTTTTTTTGTAAAATTTTATTTTTGAGATTTCTCAAAATCTACTGGTCCGAATAGGTTAAAATGGTATAGAAAATCTAAGTTAGGTGAAGCCCTTTCGAACGCCGTCAAGTTTGTTCAAAAAACACACACACACACACACACACACACACACACACACACACACACACACACACACACACACACACACACACACACACACACACACACACCCCCATACACACAGAGACACACACACACATACACATACATACATACAGACATAGTCCACCAATCATAGATACATCCTCGTAGGAATAGTCAGAATAAGCTTCCTAGGACGTCAAAACGTCGAGATCTGATGAATCCTCGATTTTCGAAAACTGGGGTGAAACCAATAGGTAACTCCTTTAACTTTTATTAAGTTAGCGATGGTGAATTATTGCAAAATTTCAATCCCAAACGCCTTAAAATGATAAAGAGGTAGGCATAAGTTGGTAAATATACGAGTAGATTTTTAATCTATGTTGAGTTTTATCCATAGTCTTAGAATACACTGACGTACGCCAGTATATTCTAAGTCTATGGTTTTATCGCAATAAAGCATAGACTTAGAATATACTGTCGTAAAGTCTATGGTCACAAGTGACTTTCATCGCGATTATTAATGTAAATTATTATCATAGTTTTAAATAACAAAATATAATAAAAAAATATTATTATATTACCTCGGTGTCGGTCATAATTCAAAATTTTGTAAAAACTTATAAAGATATAAAGGGAACTTTGCAAACTGCATCCATATTAATTAGTGCACATTTTTACCGGAGCGTGTTACAGTTGCAAAGTAGTAAATAAAACTTAGTGACTATATACTTTTTGGAAGTAAAAGCAAAACAATAAGTCGCTGTTAATAAAATATATATTACATATTTTCTTCTTTTTTATCATACCGTTTCCGCCTACAACTGGGTTATTCATGGGTTATTCATGGGTAGGGGGAATTTGCAATAAACCCCGGTGACTAGTTGTAAAGTAATTGCTCCCAATTATTTTTAAAAATTAAAAATTGTAAATTGATAATATCCACCTCAATTTGAGTTACAGTGGTTAAATACGACTTATTTGTGTTTGTAAAATAAGTAAAAGCTATAAGTATTTTAATTAAATAGTGTTGTGTTCCAACTAAAAGTGACAGCTGTAACGAACATCGTTTAAACTTACTGTAAGTGTAATTCTTGTTTCTTGTAATCCCTTTAATATTTTGAGATTAACCCTTTTTTTGAAGTAACTTTTGCTCCGGATTTCATTTTGAATTATTTACTTAATAATTTAATTTGCGATCTGTAAATAGACCCATAGATCTAGAATGTCTAGAGTAAGCAAAGGTGCTTACTCTGTTTCTTCGGTTTTCTTTCTTCTTTTTTCTTTTGTTATTTACACTTAATTAGTAAAATGAATACATGCAACGCCAAGACGCGCCAAATGGAGAACCATCTTCAAATGGCGCTTCAAGAACTTAAGGCGTCAAAGGAGCAGTGTGAGCTGTAGCTTAAGGAAAGTGATGACAATGAAAAGGAAATAATAAGTATAATTGGCAAAAATACTCAACTAAAAAGTGAAATGGTGAAGTTGCATAAAGAATATACAAATGTTTTGAAATAAAGGGATCAGCTTCAGGGAACAGTCGATGAGTTTGACCGATGCACCAAGAAATATGTCCTCATATGCCTCAGATTAATTGCTGCATTGCAGTTACAGTTAAGTGAGGCTAATGAGCAGATTGTGCAATTAAAACAATTCATAGATAACTTGAAAGCGTCTCAAACGCAAAGTCTGTTCAATGAGCTCATAGAATGTGAATCTTCTAAAACATTTCAACCCTCCACAACAATCGATTTGACTGGTGATGATTATGTCACATCAAGAACAGCAGCAAGGATTACCTGCAGTAGAAGAAACTTAAAGAAATACATAAAAGTTTATAAATATGTTCGGAAAGTGCAAAAGTTAACTAAAACTAAAATTAATACTAAAAATTATATAAATGTATGTATGGAAAAGCAAGAATTAATTAATAAGCTTAAATTATATTCAATTGAGGTGGAAAATATGATTAACTGTTGTGAGAATTAAATAGAGTGTCTCAATTCAGAAATTTTATCACTTAAAAACTCCCTACAAATTATATCAAATAAAAGAACACATATTGACCATGAATGATCTGGTAAGGTCATGTAAATATAATGAGAAGCGCTTTGAATCCTTAATAAAACACCAGAGTGTGTATCAGCGCTCCATACCAGGTTCATCGTGGACAATGTGTGTAAATAATAATGTAAACAGTAATAATAATAATAATAGACATCTGTCGAGCTTGTCGCCATCCCGGCGAGTCACTTAGGCATGTCATCTCCGGTTGTTCGGCGCTTTCTAACTCTGAGTATTTGCACAGACACAACACACAACCTAGTAGCCAGGATTCTACACCAGGAGCTCGCTCTGAAATACGGTCTCGTGGATAGGAAAATACCATATTATAAGTACTTACCGGAAGCCGTGCTCGAAAATGACCGCGCCAGGTTTACTGGGACCGGGCCCATCACAGACAGGACTATTTTGCGAATGAGCCTGATATTGTGCTGATGGACCAACATCCGGTGATATTACGGTCGATATTACCATTCCTTATGACAAGAACCTCGTGAAAGCCGAAACAGATAAGCTGACAAAATATCTGGACCTGGCTCACGAGGTGAATAAATATTTATGTATATTTATTTACTATATTTCTTTTATATATTTATTCAGCCCAACCAAATGAGAATACTTTATAAATATCCCAAATAATAATAATAATAATAATTTTATTTAAATCATCTGGACCTGGCTCACGGAGTGACCGACATGTGGGGTGGTCTGCCGACCGAAATTATTCCTGTGGTCGTTTCTGTGAATGGCTAATCCCGTCAGCCTCCTCGGGTCATCTGAGGTGACTGGGACTCCAGAGGACCGCTCCGTGTCTACATGTGTATATAATTATGTATATTTATTTACTATATTTCTTTTATATATTTATTCAGCCCAAACAAATGAGAATACTTTATAAATATCCCAAAAATAATAATAATTTTTATTTAAATCAATCACAAGGTATTTTGTCATAAATAAGTGGCTAGAGCCTCCTTTAAGCACAGAGCGCCCTGTAGGAGGCTCCGCTCTTCCACAACTTCACAGACAAAATCTTATGAAATACTTTTAGATAACTAATATAATAACGTGCATGCTTGTGTGGTGTGTGTGTGTGGTGAGTGTGTGTGTGTGGTGAGTGTGTGTGTGTGAAGTAATGACTCATTATTTTCACCTACACTTTATCTATGACAGTGGCATGACAAAGAATATACCTCTTCACGCACAATCCCTGACGGGGTAGCCAGGAGAGAACAGACCGTGTCACGATCCTTACATATCTCTTTCGCTTCTTTCAGATTCATAATCTTCTTCATGCATGCATGTCTAGGTATCCGAGTACTCTTGACCTCCCTCGAGCAGTTTGCTCACATGGTCTTCGAAAGTTAGTCTCGGCCTACCTCGACACCTTTTAATATTAACTTTCGCGCTATATATTTTCTTCACCATTCGTCTTCACTCATTCGCTCAACGTGCCCAAACCATCGAAGCACGCCCTTATCTACTTTTTGTGATAAGGTCATCTTTCAAACTCCGCCATATTGCGAATCTCTTCGTTTCGCTTTCGGTCAGCCATGGTAACGCCGCACATTTACGAAGAGATCGCATCTCACTGCATTCAACTTGCTTTTATGCTTCTTCTGGCATACCAGGTTTCACATATAACAAGTTGGTACCAACACGTTATGTATTGCAAGGCGTGCGCTCTTCACTCACGCCTTGCCTTTTGACTAAAGCAGTCAAGGCACCATTGACTTTGTTCCCGGCAGCGACACGCCTGTCCACATCTAAATCACATCTTCCATCCCGGCAAAAGCACTCCCCAAGTATACAATTTCATTTACCTGTTCTAGACATTCTTGATTTACCCATATTTCACACTTCGTTCTCTCTTCGCCCTTTCAAATACCAGAACCTTAGTTTTATTGGCATTCAAACGGGACCTTTAATTTCACATCCTCTTTCATACGCGTGACTAATGCCTGCAGTTCTGCCTCTGATGGTGCAATAAGCACTGCATCATCAGCATACAGCAGACAATTACTTTTATGTCACCCATTTCACACCCAGACAGCTATCTTTCAGCTTCTGTAAACAGCTGTCGAGATATAGTATGAACAGCCAGGAAGACATGGCACAACCCTGTTTTACTCCTGTTTGGACGCTAAACATGGGTGACAGGTCATGCCCTACCCGCACACAGGCTTTACAGTCGCAGTAAAGTGCCTGCACAGCCCTTAGCATCGACCAATATAACCTAAATAAACTAAAAATTAATTTAAGGGATATTTTTTTTATAACTGGCTTTACGGCTCTGGGTTCTAGCCCTTCTGAGCCTGAAGTTACAATGTATAATTATCCTTCATAGTCATAGATATAAGAAAAATAGAGGATATCAGATATAGTCACGTGATCTGAAGTCAAGTGTTTCTCAAATATGGCGACGACAAGTCAAGTCTGTCTGTCAAGTCTTGAAGTACACATGAGGCAGTCAAATGTCACCTTTGTAGAAAGCTCCAAAGAGTATGTTAATATTTAGAAAGGACCCCTCAAAACCAAAGAGTATATAATCACTACTTTTAGTCAGAACCATAGTGAAGAGTGCTCAGAACAATACTTTTTTAAATGTTATTTATAACAATTAAACAACTAAATTTTTATTAGAATTAGATTCGTTACTAAATTACGGTTCTCTAAATTAAGAGAATTTACTTCAAATGACGAGGTTCCGTTTTTACCTACGCGTCGCGTTTACTTCACATACTTTATCTTCCGCCGCGTGAGTGCAGAGGCAAATTTAAATTTAAAAGTTAAGTGGGTACAGAGAAAGTTTGTTGTTATTTTTTATATAAAAGGTAAGTATTTTTAATAACACTGTTTTAAAAGTTATTTGCTTATATTTTGCTTCGTAACAATTTTATACACTTTATAAAATTTCCATTTCAAATACTGTGTCGTTCGCGTATCACTTTATTTTTAATAGTCAGAATTAACTGAAAATTAAATATAAAGTGTGAGTTATCACTATAAATTATGTAAAAACACAATTTTCATATTCCACAAAGTCCAATATGCGAAAATTACGTTTTATGTTGTAATTTCGATATATAGTGAACATTATGGCGAAGTTGTTTTCAACAATAATTAAAAAAAATATTTGAGCAACCGACTTCAATATAAATTATTAAGAATAACTCAAAAACTATTAGTCAGACCATGATCAAATTTATATGGGACCATATGTGAAGCACCAGCTTTCAAATAAAAAGAATCAACGAAATCGGTTCACCCAGAAAGAAGTTATGAGGTAACACACATAAAAAAAAACATACATTAGAATTGAGTATTAATAAAGTATATGCCTATGATTTCATTTATTTTTTATTTTTAGAGGCTCCTACTGAGTATATCGATATAATTATATTATATATTTCTTTTCTTTATGAAAATCGAGTGTTTCTATATCCTTTTCTTTCTTCATAGTTATTTGATTTTAATATTTTTATTGGATTCGTCAGACTTGCCTAAGTTGTAGAAGTGACATATAATATTTGAATTTTTTTCCTTTCAATAAACTCTTTAGGTTTTGTTATTTATCACTGTTTTAACAATTGAACTTGTTTACGCAACTTGTTTAATAAATTGTTTGATGTTGATGTTTGATGACTTTTTTTGCACACAAAATTTTTCAATTAATAAAACTACCCCTTCCCTCTACTTATAGTTTCCTTCCACTGCTGGCCATGGGCCATGGAAATAAAGGGGAGCACAAAATTTTACTGCCACAAATATCATCCACATTTGCAACGCTGTTGTTGTAGTTCTTCAATAGAGCGTTGTCGCCTTTCTTGAAGAACAAGACCTCTGCTCCACGCCTCCGGAGTAGTCCCACCATGGAGGACGGAATTAAAGAGCTTCTGAAGGACTTTAAGTACCGGTTTTCCACCCGCTTGCAGAAGTTCCGCTGTAATTCCATCCTCGCCTGGGGCCTTGCCGTTTTTAAGGTGCTGGAGAGCCATTCGAATCTCGCTCAAACTGACGTCCGGGATATCATCGGAATAGTGTCGAATAAGACTTGCTCTTGGATCGTTACTCACACATGCATGTGGCTCCAAATATTATATGTCACTTCTACAACTAAGGCAAATCTGACGAATCCCCCCCGCTATATGTTTAAATATCTATATCTTAAAATCAAATTACTATGAAGAAAGAAAAAAGGCCATAGAATCTCACTCAAAATCATAGGTGTCCCGGAAACGATGCTGCCACACTCGGTCTTCAACTTTGACAGTTGACTCTTTCTGGCAGACAGATCTCTGGCAAAGACTTTGGAGCCTTGGTTCCGTTCGATCGCTTCTTCAATACGAGCAGTATTAAAGTTGCGTAAGTCCCGCGGCATGCATTTGGAATTTGTCTGTTCAGTTGCTCATGGTCAAATCTGTTGAAGACGCAGCTACATTTTCCTTCTAACAGCCATGAGATTAAGAGTGTGATCGGAGAGTTTTTGTGTTTTTCTGCGGCGGGTCTTGCGAAACTTAGATCCGACCGCATGATCAGTTTCACGAGCTTGTCATTCATATCTTCCACTGCATTGCAATTTTCAAGGCCCTGAAAATGATTTTGTAACTTGAGCTTAAAGGTTTCGGGACTTTGGATTAGAGCACGAGGGGGACGGAGCGTTGAATACTTTAGACGACACCTCTCCAACTTAACGTTTAGGTTCAGTGTGCCTCTTACCATTCGGTGATCGCTACCAGTTTTCACCCTCGCGATCACTGAGACATCACTGAACTGTTATGATCTGGTCGTCATTATGAAGTCAATCTCATTTTGTCGATTCGTCGGCTCGACCAAGTGATAAACGTTTTTTTTTAATAACACTTATTTATAAAATCAATTTGGTTTATAAGGGTCGTTCGAAAACTGATGCTGGTATTGAGCTGATTAAATATATCTCTCAATGCAGGAGAATTCACAGGATGCTTAGGTATATTCTGTGACCTATCTAAATCCCTCACTTGTGTTCATCATGAAACCTTAATCAGAAAATTTCAACACTACGGTGTAAGAAGTGATGTCTTAAATTAATCCATACTAATATTATAAATGCAAAAGTGTGTTTGTTTGTTTGTTTGTTTGTTTGTCCTTCTTTACGTCGCAACAGAGCGTCGGCATGGCATGATTTTTGGGGGATAGTTCGGTGGCTGAAGTGACATAGGCTACTTTTTTTCCGGAAAAACATCTCATTCCGTGGGAAAATCGAATATGTTGCACAGTTTGTCCTTCTTCACGTCGCAACAGAGCGTCGGCATGGCATGATTATTTGTATGGGGATAGTTCGGTGGCTGTAGAGTGACACATAGGCTACTTTCAGCGGAAAAAGATATCATTCCCGTGGGAAAATCGAATATGTTGCAAAATTAAATTCAGCTAGGTGGCGCCACCGATTACAAGACGGACGACGGCAGGCGATGGACGAACACAGAAGGTCAGAATATCTGGATTATTATGTCTTTTTACAAAATTAAGATAAAATGTAAGGATCTGTATTTTTCACGCAGGACCGGGAAGAGAGATAAAAAAACATAAAATTCACCAACTGATTTTCTTCAAACGTTTTGGTGCATCGTAATTCACAGAATAGGCGATAACCTCGCAGACGATATTAAGTAATCCGTTGATGCTCTGCCTACTGCACCGGGGTTACAGGCGTGATTATAAGTATGGATCAGATACTATCACCACCTGTCACGCTTTCACCCAACTATTACTTAACAATGGTAGAAACAGTTCTTAGTAAGCCTTATTAATAAGCTTTAGTAATATTTATTGAACGGAAATGAATACAGTTCTTATATGTGGTTATGAATGAATCGGTATTACAATAAGAAAAATTGTGCAAATTATAAAAATATTTTTCGAGAGTTCTTATTAACTAACGTATAATAAAAATAAAACAAAAAGTATCATATGACGTTGCGAGAAAATGATTTTAACCTCTTAGCCCGGTGTAGACAATTATTTAATCAATTTTGGTAGACATGTATGAAGGTAGAAAGTGAACGTCTCCGTTATATATCTTGAAATCAAAAAGCTGCGCGTTGAGAATTATGTACATTTACAAGATGCAGTTTCTAGCGACGCCAATGTAAACCCAGATTTAGGTAAAATGGTAATCTGCCCTCATCATTCGTTAACAGTCCCGCAACCTACATGAGTACACACAAGACGCATTCGCCTATGTACGAACTTACGGAAGACCTGATCTTTTTGTTACTTTTACTTGCAATCCCACATGGAAGAAATAACCGAGGAGCTAATGCTGGACCAAAAGTAACTGATACAACGATTTAGTTGCTAGAGTATTTAGATTAAAAGTACAAAATTAATGTATGTAATTAATAAAGGGAAAATTTTCGGAGAGGTGCAGTGCTTTGTATTCAACTGAATGGCAAAAAGAGGATTACCGCATGCCCACATTCTAATATGGCTTAAAGAAGTTGGTGGCAGCCAAATAGACGACATAATAAGCGCAGATTCCGGATCCTGAGCAAGATAAAGAATTGTATGATACCGTCCGAAATATGATTCACGGTCCAATGGAGCACGAAATTCAATATCGCCATGTATGAAAAGAAGGAAAATGTACAAAATTCCTAAACAGCTATTAAAAGAAACAGTGCACAATGACAATGGCTACCCTTTATACAGACGCAGAGCTCCCAAAGATGGTGGCAGGAAAGTTACAATCAAATCTCGCTCTGAGCGTCAGAAACCTTAGATAACAGCTGATTGTCCTGTATCCGCCCATTCTATGTAAAATGTTTAATGCCCACATTAATGTAGAAGCATGTAGCTCTGTCCGCGCAATCAAGTATATCTGTAAGTACATAAATAAAGGAAGCGACCAAGCAATATTTAATCTCAGGAGTGAAGATGAGAAATCGTTAATGAAGTACAGACCTTTCAAGCAGGGCGTTATGTCAGCAGTAACGAGGCAGTGTGCGTCTCCTTGGCTTCCCTTTACACGAAAGGGACCCAACAGTTCACATGTGCACTTAGAAAATGGAGAGTGTATATTTCACCGAAAGAAATTTCCAAGAAAGAATTGCATCACCGCCAAAACTACACTAACAGCCTTTCAACTTTGTCAAACCAACTTTGCAAAACGTTGTTATATTCTGAAGTCCCGCTATATATACTTGGAACACATCTAGGAAGGGTGGAACGCCGTATCAAGGCGCGCCTGTGCAAATTGGCGGTAAAGTCATCAGATGCCCTTGGTCGTGTATACCGTCCATGTAACTAATTTTGAATGTTTCTGTTTACGATTGCTGCTGCACCATGTTCGGGGTCCTACAGGATATAAAGACCTTAAAACTGTCAACGGTCAGGAATGCGCAACTTATGGAGAAGCATGTGAAGTCTGCATCTTTTAGAAACGATAATCACTGGATGAAACCATGGAGAAAGCCTGCAGTGCCAGTCACCAGCCAAAATTAGGGATCTTATGCAACTCTATCATCTTGCGGGCTATCTAATGCACATAAATTGTGGGACAAATATAAGAGTACATGGCGGAAGATATTTTGAAGGTTACAGCAGACACACAGAACATGACATACAATGAACATTTATAATGAAGCACTTGGAAAATTGAAGATAAAGTAATGGCAATGGTAGGCAAAAATTAAGCGACTTTGGAATGATAAGCCTCAGCGAACAACCGAAATGAACTAAGTGATGAAATTATACGAAACAAACTTACGATATACCAGCTTTAGCCGAATTTGTAAAGTAATGAATTGTACCCTGCTTGCTTCCCGAACAAAACGAGTTTTTGACAAAGTATTAGGACAAATTGAATCTGGAAATGGTGCACTTTTCTTTTAGATGCCAACATGTGCTACAATTTTGACAGGCGTAGGAAAAGGTGAGAATGTTATTATACCACGGATCCTATAATTCCCACAGATCTTCCTTTCAATTCAAAGGTTGCAGTTCCTATTAAGCTCAGTTTTGCAATGACAATTAAAAGCGCAAGGCAAACGTTACAGGTAAGGGGGTCAACTTAGAAAAACCGTGCTCTCATGGTCAGCTGTATATGTCTGCGCGTGTGTCAAATGCCCAGAATTTCACATTCTTTCCCTGAATGGAAAACATATAACATTGTGTACAGTAGCGTCTTAAAATAGTGTTCAGTTAGTTTTTTCCAAAATTCTACAATCAATTAATCAGAATTCCCAGATCTTCCCTTTCAATTCAAAATTTCCTATTTAGCTCAGTTTCTTTTCAATTCCAAATGCTGCACCTCTGACGGACCTGTTAAGCTCAGTTTTCAACTCAAAGGCTGCATCTCCGACGGATCTTTTATTTGCTCAGTTTCCTTTCAATTCAGAAAACTGCATCTCTGACGAATCAATTTAGCTATTTGCTTCTTTTCAAAAGTCTGCATCCCTGACGGATAATTATGCTCAGTCTTTAATTAAAAATATCCCATTTCATTTGGAATAAACAGGCTATTTCTATGCGCCTATACGCTGCGTTTCAAACATTTAAATAGGCTGACGAATCAATTTTGCTCAGTTTCTTTTAATGGCTGCGTCTCTGACAAATCTATAAAACTCAGTTTCTTTTCAATTCAAAAGCAATGGATAGTTCATTTCCAGTGACCATGCGGGCGAAGTCGGGTAACAACTAGTTCTTTCATATTTAAGTAACAGAACGCAAAAAGTTGTCATTAATAGTTCTTGCGGGTCGATAGTACAAATGGGAGTGCCTCAGGGCTCAATTCTCGGCCCCTTTCTGTTTTTTGTATATATTAACGACGCAATAAGAAATCCATATTAGGGGATAACCATGATATAGTATTATTTGCTGATGAAACTTCATAAATTTTCAAATAAAAACGACAATTACTAAAATATGACGGAGTAAATAAAGCTAAATATAAATTAGTAAATAGGTTTAATGTTAATAATTTGCATTTAAATGTCACTAAAACGAAATGTATGAAATTCATGACTCCAAATGTCAAACATTTAAATACTAATGTTATTTTAAATGGGGAGGAACTGAGTCTTGTCGATTGCACCATTTTTCTTGGAATCACACTAGACGCGAAGCTTCAATGGGCCCCCATATATTTAAATTAGCAAGCAGAATTAGTTCAGCAGCATATGCTGTAAAATAGGTTAGAAATTTTACCAATGTTGAAACAGCTAGACTAGTTTACTTTAGCTATTTCCATGGCATACTATCGTATGGTATTTTGCTATGGGGACACGCGACTGACACTGAAATTATATTTGTTTACAGAAGAGGGCCATAAGAGCAATCTATGATTTGAAATCGAAAGAGTAGCTCCGACAAAAATTTACGGAAATTTATATGTTCACTTTGGCCTCTCAATACAATTATGAAAATGTGTACGTACACAAATATAAAAGTAGTTTTACAAAAATAAGTGATATTCATTCTGTAAATACCAGGAATAGACACAAGTTAGTAGTACCAGTTACTGGACTCCACTGAGTCAGTAATTTATTCTTGGGGCAATGTATACAAAAAATCCCAAAAAACATACAAAACTTGGCCTGGTCAAGGTTCAAAAACATTATTAAATTAAAAGGTATTAAAAGAGTTGTTGTAACATACATGATTGTATGTTACAACAACTCTTAGCTGCTATTTAAAAAAAGTCCGGCTGGGTTTCTCGCTGGTTCTTCCCAGGACTGAGGTTTTTTTCCGAACCAGTGGCAATTAAACAAATGAGTGACTTTCAATAAGTATTATTTATAACCTACATTGAATAAAACAGTTTCTGTTTCTGATTCATGAAGCAATAAAAAATAGTAAAGGGTATCATAATTATGTTGTTAATTGTAAAGTTAAGTGTAGGGTGGACTCCCACTAGGTGGAGTGAAGACCTGGTAAGATATAAATAAAGTCGATGTATGCAGGTGGCTCAAGACGGTGCATTGTGACATCCCGAGGCCTATGGAATAGATTATAAGTAATAAGAAAATAAATCTTGTAAAGTACTACTGTAAACTGGTACTGATAAATGGTTCTGTCGCGCTTATCATCAGTGACGTCAATCTCGGAGGAGATAGTCTTTGTAGCAGGTTTCTAATATCGACTTCACGAGCAGATTGTGATAAGGCCCCTCGTGGCCAACGAGAGGCCAGTATCGTTACATTTTTCTGTAACACACGTTATGAGGGATTTGAAATATAAGTATCTGCTTTAACATCAGCCCGCGTAAGTCCATCGCTGGACTTGGGCCTTTGGAGGTTTTGTTTTGGGCTTGGTGTAGATAGCTGTACTAGACGGCACGCATCTTCGACGCTGTTGCCCATTACCGGTAAACGAATGAAAGCTTGTAATGCCAGTTACTAGACTCCACAGAATCAGTAATTCATTTATGGGCAATGTACGCTTTACAACAAAACCCAGAACATGTTCAAAGTTTGTCAGTAAACAAGTTTAAAAGTTTTATTAAACAAAAACTGTACAAAAGGGTTATTATAATATCAGGAATACATGCACAGAAATAACCCTGGGAATAGGGTGATCGCCACCATGCTGGTTCTATGAAAATTCATTTAAAATTGTATAAACAAAATTATTGTTAAGTTTATGTTTTAAAAAAAAAATCTGCTGGGTTTTTGCTGGTTCTTCCCAGGACAGAGGTATTTTTCGAACCAGTAAATAAAATGACTTTCAATAAGTATTATTATGTGATCAATATTGAATAAAATAAAAAATCATTCATTCATATTGAATAAAATTCATTCATTCATTCATTCATTCATTCAAAGAAAGAAAGAAACTTAATAAACGTATTCGACCAACAGACAACATTGAAACAGAAAAAAAAAAAGAATATTGTGCATCTTATAAAAAAAATTAAAGTAGTTGTATGGTGTCAAAAATCATCTCGGCTAAAGGTAATCTGTGGGGTACCAAAATACTGGTTTTCAGTCGGGACCTGAATTGACTCCACAAACAATCGGACATAATAATATACACTACAAAAACTTAATATCAATAAAAATATAAAAATAAGTTTTAAACAAATCATACTAAAAGACCCTATACAAAATGAAATTAATGAAATAAAACTCTTTATTTTAAGAAATTGAAATTTCGTTTGTCAAACGTCAACATGTTCAAAATGGAAAGGAATTCTGCAGGTATCCTTTTTTATTTTTAAAATCATTATTATATTCTTAATCAAAGTTGAAAAGGAATAGACCTGTGTAATCAAAGGATGTTCTTTAATAAAATTACAGAAGCAAACAAAAACCAGACCAGTCTCACAACTAGCACCAGTTCATAAGTACGCATGTACATAGCAGTCATCGCCCTATTCGACTATTTTACAACTGTTTTAAAGGAAGTGGACGACACGCCATACGACACTGCCGCAATCCAAAGACCTTTAAGCGAGCTTGACATACCCGAGTCCACCATACAATAAGGTGTTTTTATAGAATAAGGATGACAAACGACCACAGTCCACCTGATGGTAGTGGATGCTGTAGCCTATACATCTACATCTATCCTCGATTAAAAAAATCAAATGCAGATGAGTTGTTACCTCTGAGGACTATACTAAACTTAGAAATGAGAATATCCGCAGTAGAACCAGAGTGACCGACATCGCCCAACGGATTAGTAAGCTGAAGTGGCGATGGGCCGGCCTTGAAGACCTTGAAGAACCGACAACCGATGGGGAAAAAAGGTTCTCGAGTGGCAGCCTCGTACCGGTGAGCGAAGTGTAGGGCGACCCCCACTAGATGGAGTGACGACCTGGTAAGACATGCAGGAAGTCGATGGATGCAGGTGGCTCAGGACCGTGCTTTGTGGCATTTCTTGGGGGAGGCCTATGTACAGCAGTGGACTTGTGACGGGCTGTAATGATGATGATAATTATTACTTCAAGCCTACTTGTCATCAAAATAATCATTGAAAGTAATTATTCATCATTAGAATCATACAAAGTAAGGTTATGGAGTACATATACGTTTTGTGTAAATTTAATTATTTTGACGAGAAGCATACACGCGCACAATTTTGGATTATCTATTTTAACCCCGACGAAAACAGAGAGGTGTATATGTTTGTAGTGTGTATCTGTATCTGTGTGTCTGTGTATTTGTGTATCCTGAGTCTCTCTGTAGCGTCATAGCTCCTGGAGCAGATGATCCGATTTTGATTAAGATTTTTCGATCGAAATGTTTTAATCGAGCGTTCTTAGCTATATTTCAAGATAAATCTGTTCAGCCGTTTGAAGATCACTAGCTCTTTTTGTTTCAGTTTTCAAACTTTTAATTTGTTATGATGACATTTTAATTCACGATGATGTCTGTCACTGTTCTGTTGTTAAACAAGATTCACGTTTTCGTACTATATAACGTTTTCATATAAACTGGTAAGTCAAAGTTAAAATATGATTTTATTTTTATCGTACGTATTTTGCACCAGACAGACGATTATGTCCATTATTATGATAACAATAAGAAATGGAAAACAGAATCATTTTATTCATAGTCATTAGTAATTCGCAACTCAACCATATTTTCAACATACTCTGAACAGTTAGAACTGCATAATACACGGCAACCGGGCGTTCAGTTTGGCAACCGCGTGTGCCTATTCATTTTCAGATTGTTTCAGTAATCGTCAAGCGATTACAGTGCGTTCATATTTTGTTTACTAAATTGTAATTTAGCGGCCTGTGGCAATGTCTGCTGCGCTTAAAGTCACAGTACGAATCCTGCACGGATAAATAATTGTACTGGGTCTGGATTGGGATGTTCCTTGAAGTTTATATATGTAAACTGCCTCCACGATATTGGAGAAATCCTAGTGAAGGGTTTTTTTTTACACTAGCGACCGTCCCGGCTTCGCTTATATATTATATTTATAGGTTGTATTAATGAGGCGTTATTTTGATTTAAGATAATCAAAACCATTTAATGTTTTTTTTTATTTCTAACTTTTTTGGATAAAATATAGTCTAGATCATTCCTGATATTGCTGTCTATCTGTTTGTGAATTTTAATTACCATCGGTTCAGCCATTCCGAAGATTAGCCCGGAGAGACAGACAAAAAAAATTAAAATGGTTATTAATGTCTTAATAGCATGCAAATAACCTCTTTAGCTCAATATAAGGCATATTACAGACAGACTCTTAATTTTTTTATATGTATTAGATGATGAAAGAAAGTATTGCGAAATTTATGACAATAAATAAAAATTTATGACAATAATTAACTATGCTTGGCTTGGATTTAGATTTCAAAAATCCAAATTCGGGGGTGCGGGATTCAACCCGCGGCACATAGCGCTACCATCAAAGAGTTAGCCGTCGAAGCGTATTTTTAACATTTATACAGGTAAGGTTGGGTTATTAACTAGTGGTTATTAGTAAATTAGAAACTGCTTTATCTTTTATCACGCTAATTAAAACTACAACGTCTTGCAAACATTTTATGAAATTGATATTATAGAGCACATTTAGAAAAATCCGTGCTCGTTCAAGTGGATTGCCGCCCGCCGTAAATTTTCCAGATTCGATCCTCGCTGGCTCCTATGAAATTAGCATACAATTTTAGTGCTGACTTACAAGAGAATTTTAAGCATCAAAATTATTTCGAAGACTTGTGAACTTCGTCAATACGCACCGGGGAGCGTCACCAACTAATATATCTCTATACACTATAGCTCAATAATTTCTTTGAAATGGAAAGAAGGCTACTGTGAGTAGCAGCTATAATTATTAATAGTTAATGAAAATTAAAAAAATCTTACTTTCCTCCTTCAGTTTCATTTGTGATCATTGCAACTATTGTGATGTCTTCTTGCCAGATCATGTGCCAAAAATCACCCACGGTACTTGGGTTGCGATGTGAACTTTGTCTTTACTGAAATCAATTACGTTTCTTTTATAAATGGTGTGATGGTCAACAGCTGAGTAAACAAGCACAATGTGAATAAAAATAGTAGAGTTTCAGACCCAGCAAATTTTTCTTCCTTAAAATTTACTTAAATCGCATCTTTTGGAGACAATAAAATCGGATTTTATTATATACGTGACAAATGAGATGTATAATAAGAGATTGTAAGTGGCTCTCTGTAGTTAATTCAGAAGTGGTTTCACCTCTAAAGAGTCAATGAAATTTTACAGCATGCATTTATAATGACTCACTAAGGCAAGATTGCGGTTTCAACCCAGAATTACTCCTAGACAGAAAACGAGTCGAAATCAAGCACGATTTTACCCCTGAATTACCTTTAGCTACTACGTATACCTTATACGATGAGATGGGGTGACAGTTTCACTACGGATTTTATATAGTAAGTAAAATATAATCGAACAAACCATACTCACTTAACCCATATGTACTTATAACAAATATAAAACTCATAAAGATATACAAATATACATGTTATCAAATAAATTTACAAAAATATATTAATATTTATACACATATATGTATATGTATATAAAATATATAATATACATAATAACAATAAGAATATATATATATATATATATATATATATATATATATATGTGTATGTATATATAAATATATATATATATATATATATATATATAAATAAACTGTTACTATGATGATTCTGCCAATTTATTAAGTAAGTGTTCCCGAACCTTCATCTTGAACGCGTACCGATTTCTAGCCGTCCTGATTTCGAGAGGGAGTGCGTTCCAAAGGAGAATAGATTGAATGTGGAAAGAAGAATGAACAAGTCCAGAGCTATGGGAGGGACATAGGAGAAGAAGGTTGTTCGTAGAGCGGAGGTTTCTCTCATGACTAGCACTAAGCAGCTGAAAGTAAGGAGATAAGTAGGAAGGAGAAGTTGGAGACATCAGGATAGAATAAAGGGTGGTGAGTGCACGCAAACTACGGCGTTGACGAATAGGTAACCATTTCAATTGAGATCGATACGTGGATACATGGTCATACTTTCGAAGATTGAAAATGAATCGAATGCAGTTATTCAGAAGACGGTCATATTTGTTGAGAAGATCTGCATTCAGGTCGAAATAACACACATCGCCATAGTCGATTAGGGGAAAAATTAAACTCTGCACAAGCATTGTCTTAATTTCAGATGGTAGAAAATTTTTTAGGCGATAGAGAGAACGCAGGGTACCAGTGACTTTCTGGCTAACGGTCGTTGCTTGGGCTTTCCAACTCAAAGTAGAATCAATTAATAATCCTAGATCCTTCACAGTGGAACACAATTGAATCTCAGTACTATTAAAAAAGATAGGAGGTAGAGCTACTGTTTTCAATCTCTGGATCATCTGACGGCTACCAATTATTATGGCCTGACACTTCGAAGGGTTGACCATTAGCCCAAACCTGTCAGACCAGTTTTTAATGTACTCAAGGTCCCTGTTAAGTATGTCCACCGCTGTAGAAATATCGTCAATACTCGCTTGTGTGTACAATTGCAAGTCATCGGCATACAGATGATACGCAGACTGAAGGTTTTGAGTAATGAGATTAATAAATATAGAAAACAACAAAGGAGATAAAATCGCCTTTCTTGAAGAACAAGACTACCGCACTTCTGCTCCACGCCTCCGGTGTAGTGCCACCATGGAGGACAGAATTAAAAAGCTTCCAAAGAACTTCAAGTACCGGTTTTCCACCCGCATTCAGAAGCTCCGCTGTAATTCCATCCTCGCCCAGGGACTTGCCGTTTTTAAGGTGCTGGAGAACCATTCTAATCTCGATAAATCAGACACCTCCTTGGGACAGATGGTCGCCCTCCCGGTGATAGAACAAGTTGCCGGATTCAAGTATTACCGTGTCCTCCCCCTCTCTTCGGACCTCAGATAATCCTACAATATCCCAGCGCAACTTGTGTATCTCTTCTTCCAGCTCCAGGATATTTTTGTCAGTCCTCAGGGTGCGAGCGTTGTATGTTGCCAGGTCGTGTCGTCTTATGTGGCAACCGAACCTCCACCGGAGATTCTTAGTCCCCCTGCCCTGCGGTTGCCATGGTCGCCACCGTAGCCAGGAATAAGGCGTAGGCCGCCGGGGACTGGGGGCCGTCTTTTTGTAACTTTCGTCATGGGGTGTATATTGCTATAGTTGCCACGCTTGGCGAGCGGGTTGGTAACCGCAGTTTTTTTATTGTAGTTTGCTGTTATCAGAAAGATGCTTCTGCCCATCTTCTGTCTCAGTTTCCCTCTGTCGCCATTTACGACACCCACGGGAAGATATATGGTAGTGGGTATTCTTACCCGCCACTACACGGGGACTAATGTCTAGTGGTGGAATTTTGCTATGAAAAAACACGATTGACAAAGTTACTAGATACTCTTTTCGCAGAAGTCATAGCTAATTTACAAGGTAAAAACCAAAAGAGACTATCTAGCGAAAATTTAAATATATAAATATAGTAACTTTGACTTCTCACTTTAGTTTGGTATTAACGAAAACTTATGCATGTAAAAGTAGTTTTAAAGAAGTAAGTGATATATATTTTGTAAACGCAAAGAATAAACTGTAGTGTTTTTATTATGAATGTCCCAGAAAAGAATAATGCTCACAGGTCAATGGCTAAGATTAAAATATTTTAAAAAGCAAAAACTTTACCTACCTAGAAAAAAAAGAAGAAAAATCACCTTCAAACTCACAAACTGTTACTTTGAAAGTTCTGCTAGGTTTCATGCTGGTTTTTTTTTTGTAAAAATTACTTTGAATAGGAGTATTATTCATAATTTAAATATATTGATAAAAAATGATAAAAGCTTTACTTACCTACCTATATTTCGTCGTAAATTTCCATAAATTTTATACATTCGGATAAATTTTTCCACTTCTCTAGGTGCATCATCTGACAAGGATTTTGTGACGAGTGGTGCAGACTTCCTGGAGTCATTTCTAAGTATTAAAGCTGAAAGATATTAAATGTATATACTCGTATGTTACTTTTAATTTTACGAGAACAAGACAAAAAATACTAAATAAAAGTAGCTGTTGCGTTTTAGTTGAAAGGGTGTAAAAGTGTCATTATGATAACAGCCTCTAAGTCTAAGTAAATCCATCTTAGGCCTTTGGGTTGTCAATGCAATGACAAAACGTCGGCTTTTTGGCGTAAAATCGATTGCGGACATTTAATAGACTTATTAAAAAAGGTCCACTGTAAGCACGTTTGTTACCCTAGCGTTATAATAAACACCATGTGAGATTACAAATAATAATAAAATCAATGCGAATGTCGCCTTTTATTTCGCATTTTATATTTGTTTTGGCATCGAACAGTAATTTTAAAAATAACCCAAAAATAAAGCAAATTTAGTTTTAGAAATAGTACTGCCAAAATATTCTATTAATATATTCTACAAAATACTCTATTAATATGCATATGAAACCATAGAAAAATAAACAGAAACATATAGAATCTGTAATTGTAACTCCGTCGCAAACCTTAATTTAATTGTTTTTTTGTTTTTGAAGGTATCAAAATAATATGTTGTTTTAAATTCATCGAAATTTGTTAATTGTTCGTCCGTGTTTACCACTCACGTAATGTATGAACAGAGGAACGATATAAGAAAAATTAGTCCTATATTTATTACAGCAAGGCAACCTGCGAGATTATAATAATTGCTTATTATTAAATAAAATATCGGGGAAAAAAATTCTTCGTATTTTATATACAAATTGAAGACATTTCTTTTCAAAGTTTTATTACATTTAATTAAAATATATATGTGCCATTTTGTTCGGTAACTTGTTGCCATCTTGCAGTTAGTGACATAATCCCGTTGCTCTAGAAATCTCGGGATTTTTAATCAAAAAAATGCGACAAGTAGTTTTGACAGTCAGTTGTGTCTCGCCAGAAACGCAAGCTTTTTAGGTGTTAATTAGGTGACAAGTTAAAAAATTAGGTGCTCTATAATTTTCACCGCAACGAACTGTTGAAATTTGAGTTGCTGGCAAAACGTATCATATTAATAGCAAGGAATTAAGTGCTAATTAAGTGTTGCAAGTATATAAAATGACAAATTCGTTATTCATAATAAAGCAGAAGTAAAAATCGGGTCTTCTGAAAATCTTCTGAAAATGGTAAAACTATAGACATCCGGTACTTGTGCACGGGGTGGGAGGAGGCTGGAGGAGGGGGGTTCTGGGGAAGCCCCCTACCCTTCCCCCCTGCAGAAATGTATAGTTTATGAGTAATAACTTTTTTTGTAAAATCTAAACAAAGATCTTCTGGATCTGTGTAATAAAAATATTATAATTCCATGCAGGTACCATGAAGATTATGTAAATATGAAGCATGATGGAGCAGTTCCTGACGTATTACCTGAAACTGATGCAGATGATAGTGATAAAGGGTATTAAAGTTTTAATTTTAGTTGAAATTAGATTATTTTTATAGGAAAGGGGGCAAACGAGCATCCGGCTCACCTGATGGTAAGTGACTACCGCCGCCCATGAACAACTGCAACACCAGGGGAATCACAGGTGCGTTGCCGGCCTTTTAGAAAGGAGTAAACTCTTTTCTTGAAGGTCTCTAAGTCGTATCTGTCCGGAAAAATCGCCAGTGGTAAACTATTCCACAGAGAGGTCGTACAAGGAAGAAAACTCCTAGTAAAACATACAGGGGTAGACCGCCAAGCATCCAGATGGTGTGAATGGTATCGGGAATTTTTGATGTGCGTTCGTGAAATTTGGCGGCTGGGATTAATCCGAACAATTCCTCAGAACACTCCTCGTAGTAGATGCGAAAGAAAATGCAAAGTGATGCAACATCTCTTCACAGCGCCAGTGAATCGAGCCGATCGGAGAGAATTCGGTCGTCGATGATTCGAGCCGCACTGCGCTGGATGCGGTCAAGTGGAAAAAGCTGGCACTGGGGAGCCCAAGCCCAGAGAAGGGAACAGTATTCCATGTGAGGCCAAACCTGTGCCTTGTAAAGTTGCAGGCGGTGTGCCGGCATGAAAGCGCGCCAAGATAATTATTTGATCTCAGTGTTCTTTTAAATGTTAAATTAATTAGTAATGTTAGATGAAACGAATGCAGGTAATACTAAACCTGTAATTTCCTTTATAATTCTTTAAGTTTAATAGTTCTATTCTAATTTTCATTCATCGATCTGAGTGTGCTCTAAAATATTAAAATAATGAGCGATATATATATATAATATATATTTTAAGTTTTTTACATTAATTTGTTAAGTACCCATTTATTTATGAAAATTGATCCATAGTTAAAATGGCTTATTGTCGCTTGCGTTAAAAATTTAACCAGGTAAAATATTGTAAACGTTAAAAAGGTCTCAAAACTTATGTTTTCGAAAATTATAACTATTACATTTCAATTTAATAGCGCAATTATTTGTAAAGATATTTAAAAAATACCTTCCCCTGTAAAGTTTTGTTTTTGTCGGTTACACTAAGTCGGCGGTAATGGCTCGATATGTATTTTCATACTTTTTGTTCCGATTTTGCTTTGCCTGGTGTTGGATTACCAATACTGTACTTTTTACTACTATTGTACTGTTGTTGTTTGAAAAGCGAGATTTTAACTTTAACGTCAAAACATGAAAATATGTTAATTTATTTTTATTAAGTGGTTAATATATTAAGTAAGAACATGATGTTTGTCTAAGCCAATCAACAGAAATGTACTTTAAGAAAATCCATTCGTTATGATTTGTTGACATCAATTACGATATTATATGGAATGTGATCGAAATTATATGACATACCCACGCTTAGTTATTAACGCCATTACTTGCACAAGAGATCGGTATGCATATATAAGGACAAACGCTTCAATCATGTATTGAGATATATACGC
This sequence comes from Parnassius orleans, assembly GCA_029286625.1. Lineage (NCBI taxonomy): Eukaryota > Metazoa > Arthropoda > Insecta > Lepidoptera > Papilionidae > Parnassius > Parnassius orleans. Next base: position 22,445 of record JAGSMP010002476.1, on the reverse strand, counting down.
TACGCTGCAAAATCATAAATATTAATCTACCAGAACACGTACCAAGGACATGTGTACAAATGTATTCTGCGGGACGTGGACTCATTGGAATCGAATTAAGTTTTATTTAGATTAAATGCACAAAACAAACATCCAATCCACCTGATGGCAAGTGGACACTGTGGCTCATAGATATCTACATGTGAGGACATGATGTGTTGTCAACACTGAGGATTAAGATAGAACGCATCGTTACCCGAAGAAAGGGTCTCCGGTTATCTATACTCATTATACGAAACACGGCAGCGTTACTATTTCACGCTTCGCCAGTCGAGCCGACCCATTAGTGCCGCAACCATAATGTAGCTACAGCGTGGCTCTACCACGTTAAAAAAGTTTAATATAAAGAAACCAAATGGAAAATGTTAAATTGATCTATCCTATGTATTATCTGTAGTACATTTGACTATACTAACCATGACTTCCTGATTAATGTCATGAGCTCTGAGGCAAGTACCGCTAATGGACTGCAGCAAGCGCACGACATCACCGGAAGTTTCTATCATCGGATACGATCTGAAGTGCTCTATAAGGCCCACCAAATCGTCGAATTGCTCGCCGCTGCCAACGTCGTACTTGTCTTGCTGAATATCATAAAATAAGCAAATAAGGATTTATTCATTTCAACAAAGTAGGTTTATAAACATCACAATAAGTTCTTTTTTTTCAAATTTTAACAACAAAATAAGTACTTTAAGCAGTCATAAAACTTATGCGATCGTCATTTTTTTATTTCTTATGATTTTTTTAATTTATTATCGGTACAAATCAATTTTAGAATAAGTTCCCTAATTTGAGGGTTATTTATGTAATAATAATAGCTAATATTTAATTTAGAAGTACTAAATATCAACAACAATGATATTCACAAAATGTCATAAACGTAATTATTGTAAATTATGTTCCCTTTTGTCATAAAGCTGCTTTTTAAATCGTGAGATAAGGGTTGTCTTAATATAAAAGTGAAACAATTGAACTATTTTATTTATACAACTGTAATTTTTAAATTTTGTATTTAATTCTATGAATTAATGTTATGTAATGATTGAAAATCCTTATCGAACTAGGATAACATCAAAAAAGATTACGATCTTGGGGTAAATACTACAAAAAAACAACAATCTAAGTTCTGCCACGTATTCATAAAAATTGAAAATATACTTTATGAAAACAGACATACGAGATTATACGTGGTAGAGCCATGCTGCAGCTATATTAATAGTATAGTTGTAGCACGAATGGGTTGGCTCGACCGGGGAAGGACCACGCTCTCACACAATACAAGCTTAATGCTGTTGTGTTTCGTATGGTGAGTGTAGAGAACCGGAGACCCTTTTTACTGGAAAAGAGGCATTCTATCTTAGTCTTCATGGCTGACAACGCATCTGCATTTTAATTCGCAAACGAACATAGATGTAGATGTCTATGGGCCACAGCAACCACTTACTATCAGGTGGACTGTGTGCTCATTTGTCACCCTAATTTTATAAAAAAAAGACAGCAACTTTATGAAAATATCAGGCGAGTGACATAGATATTAATTACGAGTTTATTTCTAATGTACTAATCTAAATCTACGTACCTTAATATTTAACTACAAATAATACGCTGAATTATTATTTACTTACTATTTTCCGGATGTCTGTAATGAGCTCTCTAGCATGAGTCTAGCTTGAGGAAAGGCCGGATTCGGCAGGGATTGGCTTCTTACAGGACTAATTTTTATTATTATATTCGGGTTAACCATTGAAGTAATATGTACTTACGTACTAGAACAGCTATTTTAAACAATAAATGTGCTCTACTTATGTCTTCGGGCATGCGCAGTGAAGAGTAGTGTGGCGCATGCGCAGTGAAGAGTAGTGTGGCGCATGCGCGGTTGTTTTTTATCATAGATTATAGTACGTAGGTAGAATGATCAGTAGATATGTAATAATAGATTGTTAGATCATATTGTTAATTATGTAATTTATATCGAGTACAATTTTTAAAATTTGTCATTTATTTTGCATATAATATGTGCTAATTTAATATAACATAATATTATATCTTTTAATAAATATGATATAAAATAATTATTTTTGCATATAATATGTATTATATTATTATAATATATTACATAATATTATATCATAATTACATTTTAAAGATATTTGAATATTTTAAAAGGGAACTATATAAAATATAAAAGACATACTAAAGGTATGTTTAATAAAACTTATTAATATAACATTTAATTAAAAAATATATTTATTTAGATTAGAATAAGAGTCGTTCATAAATGCTGGGCACGCGAGAGTCAAACATGGACGGATATATTTCACTTTTTCCTGTTTTTATGGCTTGGACGTGGAAATCTAAAAATAAAATAAAATAAGAAATCAGCAAATTTAAACATCAGAAATTTAGCCTAGTTATGAATACTTATATATTTTTCTACAAAAAAAAATTGTGCATAATATAATCGTCTTACACTTGCCCACAGAAACGTCCATTCCATGATACGAGATGGCGTCTTAGGAATAATTTGTATGACTATTAATCTTTAATACTTTTTTATTAATTAAATATCTTATTCACTGATAAAAAGTTATTCCTTGGTATTTGCTAATTTTTCTTGAATTATTTGTGCAATATCTAAATCACACCATGGCATATTTTATCAAGATTTTTTTTATATAATCAACACATCACGTGTCAACTCACTAGCGTTATCTATGTAGCGAGTGACTGAGTAAAGTGCGGCGACATCGCCGCAATTGAATGGGACAGCGTAACTAAGACAGTGTTGACTCTAGTACGTAGTACATAATAGCACAATGGGACTAACAACTTATCGACGAGACTGTGGGGCCGCTTCTGGAAGAAAGAGTTCATCATAAAGAGTCCCTCTTCCTTTATGAAGTCGGCCAGCTGCTGGCCCCTTGGGTTCCGTTGCCCTATTCCAAATTTCCCTACCCTTAGCTCGCCGTTCTCTCTTTTGCCTAGTTTTGCATTGAAGTCTCCCATTAACACCGTATAGTGGGTTTTGGAGGAATGCATGGCTTTATAGATATCCTCATACATTTCCTCCACCTCTTCATCGGGATGTGCCGAGGTTGGTGCGTAAACCTGTATGACCTTCAACGAATACCGTTTGGTAATTCTGAGTATAAGGTACGCAACCCTCGTCGACACACTCACAATCTTTACAACTTTGTAAACGAGAGACTTGTGGACGATAAATCAGACACCTCCTTGGGACAGATGGTCGCCCTCCCGGTGATAGAACAAGTTGCCGGATTCAAGGATTATCGTGTCCTCCCCCTCTCTTCGGACCTCAGATAATCCTACAATATCCCAGCGCAACTTGTGTATCTCTTCTTCCAGCTCCAGGATATTTTCGTCAATCCTCAGGGTGCGAGCGTTGTATGTTGCCAGGTCGAGTCGTCTTATGTGGCAACCGAACCTCCACCGGAGATTCTTAGTCCCCCTGCCCTGCGGATGCCATGGTCGCCACCGTAGCCAGGAATAAGGCGTAGACCGCCGGGGACTGGGGGCCGTCTTTTTGTAACTTTCGTCATGGGGTGTATATTGCTATAGTTGCCACGCTTGGCGAGCGGGTAGGTAACCGCAGTTTTTTTGTTGTAGTTTGCTGTTATCGGAAAGATGCTGCTGCCCATCTTCTGTCTAAGTTTCCCTCTGTCGCCTCTTACGACACCCACGGGAAGATATATGGTAGTGGGTATTCTTACCCGCCACTACACGGGTCTAATGTCTAGTGGTGGAATTTTGCTATGAAAAAACACGATTGACAAAGTTACTAGATACTCTTTTCGCAAAAGTCATAGCTATTTACAAGGTAAAAACCAAAAGAGACTCTCTAGCGAAAATTTAAATATATAAATATAGTAACTTTGACTTCTCACTTTAGTTTGGTATTAACGAAAACTTATGCATGTAAAAGTAGTTTTAAAGAAGGAAGTGATGTATATTTTGTAAACGCAAAGAATAAACTGTAGTGTTGTACGTTTTTATTATGAATGTCCCAGAAAAGAATAATGCTCACAGGTCAATGGCTAAGATTAAAATATTTATAGAAGGAAAATCACCTTCAAACTCACAAACTGTTACTTTGAAAGTTCTGCTAGGTTTCATGCTGTTTTTTTTTGTAAAAATTACTTTGAATAGGAGTATTATTCATAATTTAGGTATATTGTTAAAAAATGATAAAAGCTTTACTTACCTACCTATATTTCGTCGTAAATTTCCATAAATTTTATCCATTCGGATAAATTTTTCCACTTCTCTCTAGGTGCATCATCTGACAAGGATTTTGTGACGAGTGGTGCAGACTTCCTGGAGTCATTTCTAAGTACTAAAGCTGAAAGATATTAAATGTATATACTCGTATGTTACTTTTAATTTTACGAGAACAAGACAAAAAATACTAAATAAAATTAGCTGTAGTGTTTTAGTTGAAAGGGTGTAGAAGTGTCATTATGATAACAGCCTCTAAGTAAATCCATCTTAGGCCTTAGGGTTGTCAATGCAATGACAAAACGTCGGCTTCTTGGCGTAAAATCGATTGCGGACATTTAATAGACTTATTAAAAAAGGTCCACTGTAAGCACGTTTGTTACCCTAGCGTTATAATAAACACCATGAGATTACAAATAATAATAAAATCAATGCGAATGTCGCTTTTATTTCGCATTTTATATTTGTTTTGGCATCGAACAGTAATTTTAAAAATAACCCAAAAATAAAGCAAATTTAGTTTTAGAAATAGTACTGCCAAAATATTCTATTAATATATTCTACAAAATACTCTATTAATATGCATATGAAACCATAGAAAAATAAACAGAAACATATAGAATCTGTAATTGTAACTCCGTCGCAAACCTTAATTTAATTGTTTTTTTGTTTTTGAAGGTATCAAAATAATATGTTGTTTTAAATTCATCGAAATTTGTTAATTGTTCGTCCGTGTTTACCACTCACGTAATGTATGAACAGAGGAACGATATAAGAAAGAATTAGTCCTATATTTATTACAGCAAGGCAACCCTGCGAGATTATAATAATTGCTTATTATTAAATAAAATATCGGGGAAAAAAATTCTTCGTATTTTATATACAAATTGAAGACATTTCTTTTCAAAGTTTTATTACATTTAATTAAAATATATATGTGCCATTTTGTTCGGTAACTTGTTGCCATCTTGCAGTTAGTGACATAATCCCGTTGCTCTAGAAATCTCGGGATTTTTAATCAAAAAAATGCGACAAGTAGTTTTGACAGTCAGTTGTGTCTCGCCAGAAACGCAAGCTTTTTAGGTATTAATTAGGTGACAAGTTAAAAAATTAGGTGCTCTATCATTTTCACCGCAACGAACTGTTGAAATTTGAGTTGCTGGCAAAACGTATCATATTAATAGCAAGGAATTAAGTGCTAATTAAGTGTTGCAAGTATATAAAATGACAAATTCGTTATTCATAATAAAACAGATGCAAAAATCGGGTCTTCTGAAAATCTTCTGAAAATGGTAAAACTATAGACATCCGGTACTTGTGTACGGGGTGGGAGGAGGCTGGGGGAGAGGGGTTCTGGGGAAGCCCCCTACCCTTCCCCCCTGCAGAAATGTATAGTTTATGAGTAATAATTTTTTTTGTAAAATCTAAACAAAGATCTTCTGGATCTGTGTAATAAAAATATTATAATTCCATGCAGGTACCATGAAGATTATGTAAATATGAAGCATGATGGAGCAGTTCCTGACGTGTTACCTGAAACTGATGCAGATGATAGTGATAAAGAGTATTAAAGTTTTAATTTTAGTTGAAATTGGATTATTTTTTATAGGAAAGGGGGCAAACGAGCATCCGGCTCACCTGATGGTAAGTGACTACCGCCGCCCATGAACAACTGCAACACCAGGGGAATTGTAGGTGCGTTGCCGGCCTTTTAGAAAGGAGTAAACTCTTTTCTTGAAGGTCCCTAAGTCATATCGGTCCGGAAAAATCGCCAGTGGTAAACTATTCCACAGAGAGGTCGTACAAGGAAGAAAACTCCTAGTAAAACGTACAGGGGTAGACCGCCAAGCATCCAGATGGTGTGGATGGTATCGGGAATTTTTGATGTGCGTTCGTGAAATTTGGCGACTGGGATTAATCCGAACAATTCCTCAGAGCACTCCCCGTGGTAGATGCGAAAGAAAATGCAAAGGGATGCAACATCTCTTCACAGCGCCAGTGAATCGAGCCGATCGGAGAGAATTCGGTCATCGACGATTCGAACCGCTCTGCGCTGGATGCGGTTAAGTGGAAAAAGATGGCACTGGGGAGCCCAAGCCCAGAGAAGGGAGCAGTATTCCATGTGAGGTCAAACCTGCGCCTTGTAAAGTTGCAGGTGTAAAGTTGTGTGTCGGCATGAAAGCGCGCCAAGATAATTATTTGATCTCAATGATCTTTTAAATGTTAAATTAATTAGTAATGTTAGCTGAAACGAATGCAGGTAATACTAAACCTTTAATTTCCTTAACAATTCTTTAAGTTTAATAGTTATATTCTAATTTTCATTCATTGATGTGAGTGTGTTCTAAAATACTAAAATAATGAGCAATATATATATATATATATATATATATATATATATATATATATATATATATATATATATATATTTAACTATATATTTTAAGTTTTTTTACATTAATTTGTTAAGTACCCATTTATTTATGAAAATTGATCCATAGTTAAAATGGCTTATTGTCGCTTGCGTTAAAAATTTAACCAGGTAAAATATTGTAAACGCCAAAAAGGTCTCAAAAACTTATGTTTTTTCGAAAATTATAACTATTACATTTCAATTTAATAGCGCAATTATTTGTAAAGATATTTAAAAAATACCTTCTCCTGTAAAGTTTTGTTTTTGTCGGTTACACTAAGTCGGCGGTAATGGCTCGATATGTATTTTCATACTTTTTGTTCCGATTTTGCTTTGCCTGGTGTTGGATTACCAATGCTGTACTTTTTACTACTATTGTACTATTGTTGTTTGAAAAGCGAGATTTTAACTTTAACGTCAAAACATGAAAATATGTTAATTTATTTTAATTAAGTGGTTAATATATTAAGTAAGAACATGATGTTTGTCTAAGCCAATCAACAGAAATGTACTTTAAGAAAATCCATTCGTTATGATTTGTTGACATCAATTACGATATTATATGGAATGTGATCGAAATTATATGACATACCCACGCTTAGTTATTAACGCCATTACTTGCACAAGAGATCGGTATGCATATATAAGGACAAACGCTTCAATCATGTATTGAGATATATACGCTACGCTGCAAAATCATAAATATTAATCTACCAGAACACGTATCAAGGACATGTGTACAAATGTATTCTGCGGGACGTGGACTCATTGGAATCAAATTAAGTTTTATTTAGATTAAATGCACAAAACAAACATCCAATCCACCTGATGGCAAGTGGACACTGTGGCTCATAGATATCTACATGTGAGGACATGATGTGTTGTCAACACTGAGGATTAAGATAGAAAGCATCGTTACCCGAAGAAAGGGTCTCCGGTTATCTATACTCATTATACGAAACACGGCAGCGTTACTATTTCACGCTTCGCCAGTCGAGCAGACCCATTAGTGCCGCAACCATAATGTAGCTACAGCGTGGCTCTACCACGTTAAATTTTTTTTAATATAATGAAACCAAATGGAAAATGTTAAATTGATCTATCTTATGTATTATCTGTAGTACAATTGATTATACTAACCATGACTTCCTAATTAATATCATGAGCTCTGAGGCAAGTACCGCTAACGGGCTGCAGCAAGCGCAGGACGTCACCGGAAGTTTCTATCATCGGATACGATCTGAAGTGTTTTATAAGGCCCACCAAATCGTCGAATTGCTCGCCGCTGCCCACGTCGTACTTGTCTTGTTGAAGATCATAAAATAAGCAAATAAGGATTTATTCATTTCAACAAAATAGGTTTGTAAACATCACAATAAGTTCTTTTTTTTTCAAATTTTAACAACAAAATAAATATTTTAAACAGTCATAAAACTTATGCGATCGTAATTTTTTTTATTTCTTATGATTTTTTTAATTTATTATCATAACAAATCAATTTTAGAATAAGTTCCCTAATTTGAGGGTTATTTATGTAATAATAATAATAGCTAATATTTAATTTAGAAGTACTTAATATCAACAACAATGATATTCACAAAATGTCATAAACGTAATTATTGTAAATTATGTTCTCTTTGGTCATAAAGCTGCTTTTTAACTCGTGAGATAAGGGTTGTCTTAATATAAAAGTGAAACAATTGAACTATTTTATTTATACAACTGTAATTTTTAAATTTTGTATTTAATTCTATGAATTAATGTTATGTAATGATTGAAAATCCTTATCGAACTAGGATATCATCAAAAAGATTACGATCTTGGGGTAAATACTACAAAAACAACAATCTAAGTTCTGCCACGTATTCATAAAAATTGAAAATATACTTTATGAAAACAGACATACGAGATTATACGTGGTAGAGCCATGCTGCAGCTATATTAATAGTATAGTTGTAGCACGAATGGGTTGGCTCGACCGGGGAAGGACCACGCTCTCACACAATACAAGCTTAATGCTGTTGTGTTTCGTATGGTGAGTGTAGAGAACCGGAGACCCTTTTACTGAAAAGAGGCATTCTATCTTAGTCTTCATGGCTGACAACGCATCTGCATTTTAATTCGCAAACGAACATAGATGTAGATGTCTATGGGCCACAGCAACCACTTACTATCAGGTGGACTGTGTGCTCATTTGTCACCCTAATTTTATAAAAAAAAGACAGCAACTTTATGAAAATATCAGGCGAGTGACATAGATATTAATTACGAGTTTATTTCTAATGTACTAATCTAAATCTACGTACCTTAATATTTAACTACAAATAATACGCTGAATTATTATTTACTTACTATTTTCCGGATGTCTATAATGAGCTCTCTAGCATGAGTCTAGCTTGAGGAAAGGCCGGATTCGGCAGGGATTGGCTTCTTACAGGACTAATTTTTATTATTATATTCGGGTTAACCATTGAAGTAATATGTACTTACGTACTAGAACAGCTATTTTAAACAATAAATGTGCTCTACTTATGTCTTCGCGCATGCGCAGTGAAGAGTAGTGTGGCGCATGCGCGGTTGTTTTTTATCATAGATTATAGTACGTAGGTAGAATGATCAGTAGGTATGTAATAATAGATTGTTAGATCATATTGTTAATTATGTAATTTATATCGAGTACAATTTTTAAAATTTGTCATTTATTTTGCATATAATATGTGCTAATTTAATATAACATAATATTATATCTTTTAATAAATATGATATAAAATAATTATTTTTGCATATAATATGTATTATATTATTATAATATATTACATAATATTATATCATAATTACATTTTAAAGATATTTGAATATTTTAAAAGGGAACTATATAAAATATAAAAGACATACTAAAGGTATGTTTAATAAAACTTATTAATATAACATTTAATTAAAATATATTTATTTAGATTAGAATAAGAGTCGTTCATAAATGCTGGGCACGCGAGAGTCAAACATGGACGGATATATTTCACTTTTTCCTGTTTTTATGGCTTGGACGTGGAAATCTAAAAATAAAATAAAATAAGAAATCAGCAAATTTAAACATCAGAAATTTAGCCTAGTTATGAATACTTATATATTTTTCTACAAAAAAAAATGTGCATAATATAATCGTCTTACACTTGCCCACAGAAACGTCCATTCCATGATACGAGATGGCGTCTTAGGAATAATTTGTATGACTATTAATCTTTAATACTTTTTTATTAATTAAATATCTTATTCACTGATAAAAAGTTATTCCTTGGTATTTGCTAATTTTTCTTGAATTATTTGTGCAATATCTAAATCAAACCATGGCATATTTTATCAAGATTTTTTTTATATAATCAACACATCACGTGTCAACTCACTAGCGTTATCTATGTAGCGAGTGACTGAGTAAAGTGCGGCGACATCGCCGCAATTGAATGGGACAGCGTAACTAAGACAGTGTTGACTCTAGTACGTAGTACATAATAGCACAATGGGACTAACAACTTATCGACGAGACTGCTTAACGGTTTTTGGAATGGCAGGTCGCGGTGTTCTTTAGTACTTATTGACGTATAAAATTTATAAAATTATTCAAGTGTTGTGAATATTAAAGTACGAAAATATTTTTAATTATAAAAAGCAAAGAAAAGATGTTCTCTTTTTTTTAAGTCAGATTACTTTAAGAGTATTAAATAATATAAGCCTAGCAGCATCTATTGTCGTGTATTATTAGAACATTCAAACAACGCATAAGTATGAAATAAAAGTGGGACAAGCATTAAAATATGTACCAATATCAATTATTGTACGCCACGATCAATCTAATTAATTTAGTTGTATAATGTCTTCACAAATCTATATCTAATTGAACCAGACCAATCAGACGATATTATAAGACCCAGACAGGGCAACACTCGCGCCGTACCGCGTAGGTACATTAAAATAATATGGCAACTGCGTACTTGCTATATTATTTTGACTACTTGTCTTTCTCAACAATAATGTTTTTACTTTTTATAAACAAACAGTAACACATATTTTCAATTAATATTCATAAACAACAATAATGTTTTTACTTTTTATAAACAAACAGTAACACATATTTTCAATTAATATTCATAAAAGCTGAAATAATCAAAATTTTCGGGAAAAATCGTTTCACATACAGTTTTGATATCAATTCCAAATGAGACTTGGTTATTCAATGACAGCGCGTAAACAAAAAAAAACGCAACGATTGTTTAAGATAATTTACAGCGTCACACTGAAATCAAAAGGGCGCTTAATCAAAAATTCGTAAAGATACTTAAAGTTGGAAAATCAAAATTTATATAAGGTTATTTTAATGAGTTATTACGCATCGAATACAAAACACCTACTTACATACAAATTATTTGAAATTTTTGAACTATAATTAATTCAGTAAATTTATTAGAAAATCAGTAATAAGCTTCAACCTACCTTGAATCACAAAACTTTTCAGAAACACAAAATTTTCCTAAACCTTGCTTTGCGTCTGAATAAAACCTAGACTCAAAGTATAGACTAACCCGTACAAGCGCTGCAACTAACCTGAAAGACAAAAACCCAGACGGTGCTTTATGCGCAGATGCAGTTTGCATTTCCTATATTCACACCAATGTTGATTCGTCGTGCATCTATCTCCATCTAGACCATGTTTTCCTAGTACGAGTACTACCTATGCGCCAATATGCTCTTATATTCAAACTGCTAGGTTTGAAATAGGTCCAAATTATGCACTAGCTCAACGTCTAGATTTTCTAGGTTATTTTTCACATGATCTGTTAACAACCCTCAATATTGTGTGAAGTTTATGCGATCCTGGTAGAACAGGCCATTGTGAGCAGCCTAGATATAGTTAGTGACCTAGGATGGCTAACTATTTTACTCGTATTTAGTTCCTGACGGAAAACGGTCGTCTAAACAACTTGTGTTCAATTCAAAAGTGGCGGCGACTAGATAATTAGATGAGACTTTTAAATACAATTTTGAACAAATTCGAAAACTATTTAAATATGTAATACTATTTTTTTTATTTAATGCTGTAATATTATTCACTTACATTTATTAAAAATATTACCATAATAAAAAAAACTAACAGTAAAAACTTAATTTATTATACAGTCCTACTCCCCGTGGTATAATCCCAAGAACGCTGACTGCGTTACCTGGCTGAATGGCTATAGTACCTTTGAGCTAAAAAGTAATCCGTCCTAATTACTAGCGGCAACGAAAAGTTGCGGATACAGTTCCTTTAGGAACATCACCGCACGTGTTCCCTACGGACCGATAGTTTTAATTATACTTCATTCAAAAGTATGAGCTACCTATGCTGGAACCTATTATATAAGTAGTATTCATTTGTTCTAGAATGTTTTGCTATCTTTGGACCTAAATAACATGTTCGAGATATCTTAAGTACAACAAGGTTATTAAAGCATAGACATTGTACCTCTGCAAATTGTCATCGTATGAAGTATTGTAATTTAAAATAAGTATTTATTTGGAAATCATAAGATGCACCTTCTTTGCTTCAGCATATAATTTAATGTTTGTTTAATTTGTTTTTATTCAATATAATTTTGTTTCAGTTTGTTTTTCTCTGTACTTATTCATGAATGGGTCGTTTTAATAGAACTTGAAATTTTAATTTTAATACCTTATGTACACTGAATTTTTAGTAATATGTGGATAACGGTGTTGGTTGTATGATTATTAAGCATGTATAAAGTATTACGTGGTGATAAGATTATATTGTACAATTGTTTGTTATAGAAAAAACATACGGATACAAAATTTGAAAATTCGAAGTTTGAACTTAAGCTGATTCAAGATAATGAAATAAGTAAAGATGCCACGAACATTCGGTTTTTATTTGGTATTCGGCCTATTCGGTCACTTTGTTTAATATTCGGTTGTCGGCCGAATTTTACGCAATACGCCAAATACCGAATACCAAATCATGAAAAAAAGTCACACAAATTACTCAAAACCTAATATATTACCAACAAAACATTACAATTAATACTAAAAATTTATCAGAGGAGGGTTGTGATGAATGAAAAATTTTTTCAGCATGTGATATCAACCGATTGCTTCTGAAAATAGCCTCTCAGTGTACACTGCGACCGGGCGATGATAGGTAATTTTTTGCGAATTCTGTCAGTTTTGGATTCTGTTGTACATTTGCTGACCACCACTGTCCGACCTAGGCGAGCCATTTTCTGTCTGTTATGTTTAATAATCGGAGGCCGAATATTTGGCGCTTCGGCCAAGAGTGTGGCCGGATACGGTATTCGACAAAATCATCTCTAGAAATAAGTTTTGCTTTATTATACTTAAACCTCCTGAAGCTTATGATCTCCCAGTATAGTTGGATCGTCTTCGTTTGTTAAATGAAAGTTATGGTGTGGGTTCTTCTTGAATTAACTATTTGTATGTGATAATTTCCTAGTACTTTTAAACACCTATTTCGCGCGTTGAGGCGTCATTAAAATTTTCAGTTTCGTTTATGTGCATTCTTTCTCTCTCTATGCAGAACCTTTACTAGCCTGCACTAGTGCATTTCATCTCCTAATGTTTATAGTCACCTAATATTCCAGCGCCGCTGAAGATGATATATGAATTTGATAAATTAATTTTACGTTATAATTCGCCGAATGAACCTACTACGTCGGTAGTCTGTCTGGTCTATTATAAATTATGGAATTCTGTGTGAACCATCGCTAGTTGTTTTTTTTTATATAGAAAATGTGTTACATAATTCAAAATAATTATTTATTTTATACTGTTATTTTTAAATTATTATTAACTATACCATGATCTGTCATAGGTTTCAATGGAAAATCGTTTACACTCTGTCTATATATTTATGAGGTCAATTGATATTGCATTAACATAATATATAATATGTTATTTACTTTATACGTTGCTTTACCAAGTTCTTACTGGTTCTTACGAAGCAATATAAAAAAAGCACATGCCAAACACAGAACTGTAGTAGCACATGAGTAAAGAAACTGTACAGAGGCAAAGCTTCTAAGGAGCGGTCAAAATTGTTACCTATTTTGGTAGGGCTGGCACAGGAGGATAAAACTAAATAAACAAAACGTTTATCAGCATTTAAATAGATAATTAAGATATATATATATATATATATATATATTTATAAACTACGTATGCTAAATGTTTTACGTTTAAAATTATTGTTCTTCAATAATTAGTTGTGGCTTCGGACGTTTGGGAAAAATGATGAGAATGAATTTTTACGATGCGCGCGCACACCGACACCTAAAAGCGACAACTTCAGTGGGGAATTGTCTCAAGTTTTTTTGTTTTGTTACGCTAATGAAGTATAACTTCCTACGTGCGTACGTAAGTACACACACACACTTTTTTTTTAATAATCTATTGGAAAGCACTCGCATTTCATAACAAATATAAAATCTTGCACACGTTTTAATATTTCACTTTTTCGACGTCAAAATATTCGCGAAATGTTTGATCAAGCAATTCAACAAACGAGATAAAATAGTCAGGAAGTATTATTAAAAAACTCGATTGAACACTATCTTTATTAAAATCCTTTAATGATAAAAGGTCTCCCGGAACAATTATTTGTAGGCCATACAAATACTTGCTCCGTGCGGGATTCGAACCCGCGGCCCCCAGCGCAACAACTCATTGCTAAGCCACTGTGCCACGGAGACGTCTCGTAAATATAAATTAATTTAGTTTCTTCTGATTTTAATTCTTCATGAAGTTTAAGTTTCGAAAGATTTTATATACACTCTAAATCCGTGAATGAAATTTATGGTATTTGTAACGTCTTTCTGCCTATCACTTTTTATTGATTTTAAGTTCCTAAAAAATGTTAGCATTTCTTCTAAAAACTCAATTTGATAATTATCGCATCGAAAAGCTCTTTTATATTTATTTACTATCGTGCTATTGCTCGTGTCCACATACATTCGAAAAGCAGTGTGGTGTCTGTGTATACACTAGAACTTCAGCATAAATATTTAGACTTCACCATAACCACGAGGAGTGCTCCAGTGTTGTGAGTATCCTTGCCTTATTTACCCAGTTTTAAAGCTATTTTCGTTTACTTCCCGGTTGGGATCATCGGGTTGGCCAGCCCTTGGTCTGGTTGTTCTCTGGTTCCCAAAATCGCCCACGAAACACTTTGAGAAACATTCAAGCCGTAACAAATTCATTTCTTCAACTTTGATTTGCTCAAAGTTCAAAAACTTTATTAAACTAAGTTTCTATAAAAAGGGTTATTATAATATTAAGGAATTTATGGATAATAATAACCCCTGGAATGAGGTGATCGCTACCACGCTATTTCGAATTTGTTTTGTGTTGTTAATTGTGTAACATACATGATTGTAAGATGTTTTTTTTTTAAATCTCGCTGGGATTCTTGTTAGTTCTTCCCAGGAGAGAGGTTTTCTTCGGAACCAGTGGTAATTAAACATAAGAGTGACTTTTAATAAGTATTATTTATAATCTACATTGAATAAAAAGATTTCTGTTCCTATTTCTACTGTCTAAATGAAGTAGTGGTAAAGAATAAAATTAAATGAAATTGTTTAAAATGAAAATTTTAATCACCAACATATTATTGTTTAATTTTATACTGTTATTTTGAATAAAATAATTTGACAGATTTTATTGTCCTTAGTTTAAACTTGTTTTTAATTCCTAAGCTTTTAAATAATAATACAAAATTAAAAATTTTGTGCATCCGACGTCAATAAAAATTATTAAGGATAACTTAAAACTATTGGTCAGACCTTGATCAAATTTATATGGGACCAAATGAGAAGCACCAACTTTCAAATAAAAAAAGAATCATCGAAGTCGGTTCACCTAGAAAAAGTTATGAGGTAACACCCATAAAAAAACATACAGTCAAATTGAGTAACTCCTCCTTTTTGAAGTCGGTAGAAAATAATTTTATATGCATACAGTGAATACCTACCACCGGCGTTTAACTTAAAGTCAAACTTACAAATGATTGTTTTCATTAATACTTCAACTGAGTTACTTTTAACAAATAATTGTTTATTACAGTATTATTTGATGACACCTACATTTTAATAATGCATACAAATATAAGGTCTAACTTATTTTCGACCAGCTTTTAGCAATATTTTATTAATTTGTGTAATTCTAGGCTTTAAAATGTTTGTATTAATGCAATAATCATTAAAATAAGTAAAATTTTTATTTATTTATTTATTGCATTCCCTATTATAAAAGAATAAAAAGTTAATGCCATTAGGCATTCTCTACTAGTCAACACATAGTTCTATTTTTTGTGAAGTAATGTAGTGTTTTTGTGAAGTAATTATGTTATTATAAAAATAATTACCTTTCTATTATAAATCTTTTCAAATATTTTTTGATTATGTCTAGCCATAGACGACGTCGCGGAGTTTAAATTTAAACGTCTGCAAAACCAAGTTGACGCGTAAACTAGTTGGTAGTTGACAAATTTAACTAGTTGATCGACTAGTCGACGAACGAAAATGGACGGTCTAGTATCATTAACGTTAACGACAAATACGTCAACGACACATCGCTAATATATCCCGGCAATACATGTTGGCCAAGCCTCAGCCAACGCGAGCGTAGGCAAATTGATACAAGGCGAGTGCTACCATACTGCTTATTCTGTGGTGCTACAGTCTCACGTTGGTCAAGCTCGAAAGAGACCAATGCCAACTGACAATGTTCACGAGTTTTTGTGGGGCTATCCACATGTTGGCCGTAATTAGTTTTCATTGAGAATTGGAACGGTATGGACGACTTAGAAGTTATTGAAGCTTCTACTATTTATTTAATGAGTGCATATAATTATCATGTTAGTGTAATCCGCAAAAAAGTTATAAAAAGAAGAAGCAGTGACATTGTCGAAATTATTTTGAAGTTGCAACTTAATTAAAACATAACATCTCAACGGAACGGACGCCAAACTGTAAATGACATGGCCGTTGGTTGGCCGACTAGCATGTGGATTGTGGACTAGCCCCTAGACTAGAGTTGGCAAAGTTGGCATAGCAGGTTTAGTTTGGAATTTGAGCTCTTTCGCAAGGAAAGAACCTTCAAAAATTATCAGATTAGATATAATGAGGTTGACGAACTGTAAAACTCATTTGTATCCATATCTATCTCTCCTAACCCAACCATACCGCGATGTAATAATAAAGTAGCGCCATCTAGTTGACATGATGTTGATTGTTGCTCATAGGTTTAAGTTTCAGTGGACTTGAGCGTACAAGTGAATGAGGGCTAATAATTTTCTGCTCACCAAATCAATCACTCAAAATCAATTTCCAATTTTTTTAATAAAACTTCGATCCCTTCTAGTGTCGACACCCAATTGGTCACAGTTGGAATAGATTCTTCCCTCCCAGTCGAAGATATAAATTTCATAGACGCAAAAACTTTTTTGGCATCAATCCATGTTTTGTGATGTATGGAGTGAGGTGTTGCAGGTCCAAGTAGAGGTTTGGCATGTCTTTTCTTTTTAAAACTGCCATTAACTGAGTCGAAAATATTATCCATAAAAAGATCAGATCATCAGTGTCTTTGCACTCTTCTGGAAGGATACCCTTATCTGTAAAACAAATGTTTATTTGCATAAACAATAAAAATAAAACATTTATACAAGATAAATTATTTCTTATGCCTTTAAGAAGACGTGGAGGGTCATACAAAGGAATAATCTCAGTATTATTTATTAACATAATATTATATTTAGGAGTTTCTCCTCTTCTCAAATAATTACCCCTAGTTTCATTCATAGAAAGTTTTATAGCCTGTCTATTATTTGCCCCTTGGTCGCATACTGTAGCCACCACTATTAACCCTGCTTGTTGTATTTCTGTTATTACTTCTTTCATTTGATTCGCTAATTCTGGTCCTTTTGTTGCACTTGATGAAAATGAATAAGACACAGCCTGTTTATAATTGTGGATTAGCCTATATTATGTATATTATGTAGGCTAAACAGAGATAGACATAATTATAAGAGGTGGTACAGTAATAATATAAATAGAAAGGGATAATAAAAAGTAAAATTATATATATAAATACATATTATATTACATTTATGAATATATAATATATGTATACGTAAATACATATACACTTTTTTGAAATACTAGCAATGCTATTACCATTACTCAAATTCCCTTTAACCACTCCTGGTAAGCTTAAAATGCTTATGTTAAACAAAAACATGAAATATATATCATATTATCAAATATGAAATATAAATAGTTATCATCTTTAATCAAAATAAATCATACCTAAAAACATTTCATCCCTTTCCTTTACAACTAGAAGATTAGTTAATATCACAGCATCTTGCATCGGAGTAACTGGGTCTGAAATATTAGTTAATTTTCTCTCAGTAACATGCTTCATTACTATAATTATCCCTTTCTGCTTTATATTCTTGTTATAGTTTTAGCCATGATTTTACAGACACTTGTGATAAACAAGCAAACAATCGACCTCATGGTAAGTGGATGCTGTGGCCCATAGACATCTACTTTTTGTTGAAATAATTGATAATATATCTTCAGAAATTAATGGCCGATATTCTGAAATTTACAAATTAAAATTTTTACAATTGTTCAACAACAAACTATTCGAAAAATATAGTTCAGATTTTTCCTTTAGAGGCATTAGATTAATTATTTGAAAATTACGCAAACCATTTTGATAAACAAACATTGAAAAACCAACTGATTTCATTGTATTCCTCCCCTAAATTAAAAGACCGCAATGTTTTCGAACTCATTGACTTTATAAACGAAAATACTCTTGAAGAGGCCTTCCTCCAGCTTTTAAAGTTAGCTTATCTTGTCGTAACTATTCCAGCCACAAGTTCCTCCGCGGAATGTGCTTTCTCATCTCTGAAGCGCATCCATACTTATTTGAGAAATACACAAGGTCAAGAGCGTCTTTCAGACTTATCAATTATCGCAATTGAAAAACAGTTATTGGTACAATTAAAACGTTCACCGACATTTTACGCGGACGTAATCAAATTTTTCCTTAAGAAAGAGAGACGATTCGATTTAGAATATAAATAATTTTTTTTTAATTTTGTACATTGTTTGTTTGTACTTTGTTCATGCTTTTCTTTTGTTCATGTATTGTATTGTATGTAAATATCTTTTTCTTTCGCTCAAGCAAACCCAAACGGCTTTTTCAAAGCCACCGAAGGTATGCAATTGCTGATATGTCATACAATCTATCTAGCAGTAGTATGCCCTCTGTGAGCTTTGTTAAACACGTTCTCGACAGCACTGAATATGAAACTGAAGAGTGGAGACAGATCAAGATTGGTGTATTTTTATAAAACTGCTAAAAACAACAAAACCATATCTTGGGCTTGCCCTAGTTTGGAAAAGTAGCTTTGCCACTGTGCCTACTATGGACTGTTGCTGCAAAATGCTACCTAGCAATTTTGAACTTAGCGTTCGAAAATAAATAGTTATCATCTCTTAATCAAAATAAATCATACCTAAAAACATTTCACCTTTCCTTTATAACTAGAGGATTAGTTAATATCACAGGATGTTGCATCGGAGTAACTGGGTCTGAAATATTAGTTAATTTTCTTTCAGTAACATGCTTCACTACTATAATTATCACTGCTTTATATTCTTGTTATAGTTTTAGCCATGATTTTACAGACACTTGTGACAAACAAGCAAACAATCGACCTCATGATAAGTGGATGCTGTGGCCCATAGACATCTACATTTATCCTCGATTAAAAATCAAAATGCAGATGCGTTGTCACACCTGAGGACTAAGATGGGTCTCCATTTTTCTACATTCACCATACGAAACACACCAGCATTAAGCTGCTAATTTTTTTAAATTTATTTAAACAAAGTAACAGTTTTAATTACAATATAATTTCTTCATGCCATTAAACACAATTGTGTTTGTCTTGGCACTGCACAGTTTGCTCTAATATGTTATTTTACTTATACTTTTATATACATAATATTGAAATTAACATTTACTTAAACTAAATATAAAGTATTATTTGAAAATTGTGTAAAAGAATATTAAACATTTTTGGTATTTACATTATTTTATATAAAACTTATCGTAGATATTTCTTAAACTATAATCTTTTTTTGTGGAGAGGTTAGTTTTTGATATTGTTTACAAGAAATAGTGAAGCAAAAATGTGATTGATGTCTTCGATTGTTCGCCTCGCCTATGCACTATACTGCAACCATTGAGTTCTATGTACTTACGTAGTACATATATATCGATGACTGCAACTTAATTACGCGCGTACACACGGAATGTATTTTTAAGGAATAGTTTTTTTTAATGTATTTTATTTGGTTACACGTTTTGTTTATTTGTCCGTTTTTGGCAATATATTTGCATAGATAAATATAAATTATTATGATTATCATTAAAATATCATTTTAAGAATTCTAATTAAGTATATGAAAAAATGTTTAAGTTTTGTTTTTATGTTTTGTGCTGTTAGATGGCTTCTTAATTCTGTAAGTAAAGAATTTAATAGGTATGGTATTAGAAATTTACGTGTTCTCTTACCGTAGTAATTATTCGTTCTGATTACTGAATAAGGTGTTTTATTCCTAGTGATATAATTGCGTTCCTTCGGGGTTGGGTCCATCGAGTACTCATAACATTCTTTCAAAAGTATAGGTATATTTCACCTTTTTATGTATGGTTAAAACTTTACAGTACGTGAAAAAGTATGAATAGTCATTCCGACTTTTGTCCTTAATGTGTTGAGGCAAAATAGATGTTAAAAGTCTTATTTGTAAGCTGTTTATTTTATCTAGATAAGTGCGGAATGTTCGCCCATAGCTACTAAGACCATATGACACTATCGATTCCACTAGAGCATTATATAGGCTTAAACGAATTTTAAAGGGAACTGTATTTCGAATAATATGAAATTTCGCTAAGACTGCTCTTAATTTACTACACATGTAATCAATATGATTCTTCCAGTTCATCCTATTGTCTATGATCAGTCCTAAGTATGTGTAATACTTAACAACCGGAATTTTTTCACAAGAACAAGTTATTATATTGTGCAGACAAAGATGATTATGGGCAATAATGCTGATTGGCCTAATGCTCCTAATTTAAGCTGGTATTCTGTGATAGCGTGGTCCTATGCCGGTCAAGACGACCCATTCATGCTACAACTATAATATAACTAACTGCATACTATTTCATTTCATATTAAATATATAATTCAAAAATTTTAGCATTATAAAAAAGTTTATATTTTATGTTCAATAAATTGAAACCTTTGATTATGGCATCATAAGTCAGACTAACCAAGATTTTCTTTGTGAGAAGCTTTTCCTTCCATTTTTGTGTATAATCGATGTACCGAACATTCGGAGTAATGATCTCAAATGATATACATAAATCAATATCAAAAAAGAGAAGAAAAGATTTCTTTAAAATAACCAAAATAAATATATCACTGGAGGTTATAAGAAATTTATGTTTCTCAATGGAGTGTAGTGTAGCCCCCACAACAATATATATTAGTGTTAAGTTAATACATAATCTAATTAAATTCATAGACAGAACAACATGTCACCTCTCATTGAGATCTTTCAAAATTACAGAAACAAGTCTGATTAAGAAAATAAATTTTTAAAGTCAAAGTCTAAATTTTGGTTAGTTAAAATCTCTTATGAAGATAAAAATCTACACCGGTTCACAGATCAACAACTTAAAATCAATACATTATCAAATGTCTATCTTTAACAATATATCAGTAGCCAGGGAACTTCTAAGTGCAGAGTAAGAGCTATTCCCACATAACTTGTCCTCAATATATCAATCTATGAAACAGAAACAGAAACTTTTTTATTCAATATAGATTATAAATAATACTTATTGAAAGTCACTCTTTTGTTTAATTACCACTGGTTCGAAAAAAAACCTCTGTCCTAGGAAGAACCAGCAAGAAACCCAGCCGGATTTTTTTTAAATAACAGCTTACAATTATGTATGTTACACAATTAACCACACAAAACAAATTAGAAATAGCTTGGTAGCTATCACCTCATTCCCAGGGGTTATTATCATCCATAAATTCCTTAATATTATAATAACCCTTTTTATACAAACTTTGTTTAATAAAGTTTTTGAACTTTGAGGAGGTCAAATTTTGTATATTTTATTTTAAGCTATTTTATCCCCCAATGCAAACAGAGGGGTGTTATGAATTGAGCATGTGTGTCTGTCTGAAGCATCATAGCGGCCGATGGACTTATTAATTTGATGGATGATTTAGTTTTTTTTTTGTTAAATGGTCACCTGATCAAGAGTGTTCTAAGTAAATTAACTTTAATTAAGTTTTCACAACATGACATACAACTGCAAGTTAGCTAGTAAGACTTTGGGTTTTGTGATGAGGACTGCTGCTGACTTTGATGATACAAGGGTGGCTAAAACTTTGTATAAAGCGTATGTTCGAAGTAAACTAGAGAATGCATTTGCGGTCTGGAATCCTTACGAGAAAAAGTATACTCTCTTGTTAGAGAGGATACAACGTAAATTTGCTCGTTAGCTTTATAAGAAAAATCATGGGTTATTGGGTATTCATCTTGGTTATGGTTGAATTTGAAACCCTAATGTTTAGGAGGGTGATGTCAAC
>JAGSMP010002475.1:0-22096 GCA_029286625.1 Parnassius orleans | reverse complement strand
ACGAGAAAAAGTATACTCTTGTTAGAGAGGATACAACGTAAATTTGCTCGTTAGCTTTATAAGAAAAATCATGGGTTATTGGGTATTCATCTTGGTTATGGTTGAATTTGAAACCCTAATGTTTAGGAGGGTGATGTCAACTATTAGGCACTATCTTTCGAAGTGTTCCTAATTATTGCCAAAGCTTTTTATTTTGCTATTTTTTTCTTAATATATAAGTTATAGTAGGTATACGAATTATTGTTTTTGTCTCTGTCCTCTTTCTAGTTTTGGTTTTATATAGCGGCAAAGCTTAAGGTGACCATATTATCCTCACGTACCTTAGTAATAACTGCGGTTAACAACTCGTCTACCAAGCGTGACAACTATGGCAAATATAAATTACATCATATGGTGGAGGTCTATGTTTAGCGACTTTTGATAGGCTGTAATGAATAATGACATCCAACATCAAATGCGCTTTACCATCTTTGGCTGCGTCACCACTTACCATCAGGTAGGACATTAGTCAAGCGCTAGCGTATAATAGTTAAAAAAATTGTATATATTATAACTGAATCGCCACATTTCGTCGTAATTCTCGATTAACAAACAAAATGAAGATGCGTTGTCACTCCTGAATACCTCGTTACCAGTTATATTGACCTCCGGTTCTGTCACCACCATGCGATACACCCTGTAACCTTTACATTCTCTTATTGCAATATCCATAAACCTGAAACCGCCTACGCCTGAAAACAAGTGTTTGGGATCTCACCCCGTGTAAGCAAAAGCAGGGTCACCTCTGATTGCCTAAATTTAAGATTAAGTACGGCAATAAAGTGATGTTTATTTATTTATTATCTACCAGATTTGTAGTTAGACTCAAACCAAGGACCGATGACTTAATAGGCATTTTAGCTAATCACTTCAAATATTCGGGCATTACAGTTACTACGTGAGATATGCTTTACACAAAAATATTAAACACCCTCTCAAACTCTCAATAGGATTTATCACATCTGACGAGGGCAAGACAAAGTCTCCCCTGCTCGCCTCTGGGACCTTACCGCCCGTTGTACCCGCTGACAAGGGTCTAAATCAGAGATATTAATTTGCTGGGTACGTTGTAAATTAACCGGTTCGAGTTCGTGTAACCGAGTTACCTGACCGGTCCGCGGAGGACCGGATTGTAAGGCAACTGGGTAATAATTTCCGACTCTTGTCCTCTCGATGCGACGTGTGTGGGATTAAGATACAAGGAGCTTCTGTTATTCTGTTTTATCTTTTATCTTTTATCTTTTTTAAATAATATTATATGAATTGAATAAAAAAAATACTTTTTGTCATATGATTAGCTTTCAACTTCTTATTTTTCATTTGTCTTGTAAAATCTGTTCGGTGAGAGTTGTAGTAGCCACCACAATATATATAATAGTGTTAAGGTAGAATAAGCATCAGTATAATTAAAGTTCTTGTACAACAACACGTCTCCTATTTATTAAAACCTTCAACATTACATGGCGATTCCTGCAGGCGGTGCGCTGCCACAATGCACGCGCACCGCGGGCCTGCAAGAATAGTAAAATATTATATTAATAAAAAAAGGAAAATCATCATCATGGATTGACTTGTGAATATTATTAAAATATATACATTATAATAACGCAATGGACGTAATCGATGGGACAAGAAAACTATAATATGAAAACATGAGGAGGCCACAAAATATATTGTTTTAGAAGCAGACTGAAAAATTAAAACTGACGGATTCATTGAAAGGGAAAGAAGCGGTTGTATTCTAGCGAGCATCATCCAGAAAATGTGAAAATTGAGTCAAAAAGAACAAAGAAGAAATTAAGAGGTAACTTCGCACCTGAGTGATTTTAATTCCATTTAAAACTTTATTTATCTGATTAATTTGAGATTGTTTTTATTTTTGCTGTTATTTGAAGTTGTGTATTAAATATTCTGTATTTCATATATGTTTAAGTTGAAATTAATTATTAGATACTTAATATTAACGATTTAATTGTTATTTTATTATTGTTTCCAAAAAAAAAAAAACATATTACAATATTATAAGTTACGTAAGTACTTCATGGCATTTGTATTAAGGCACTAGACGATTTTATATTCATTTTTATATGAAAGATTAAATTTTACGTACTTAATTTCACCAAATTTATAGTTAAAATAACACTGTGATACGTTTTTATTTCTCGAATCCAAATTTTAAAAGGGTTATAATCAATTATTTTTTCTAAATTCACGATCACGATATACCTTAAATTATGATAGATAATTTATTTTTTCAATATTTTAAATAAATTAATGTTTTGTTATATGTAAACTCGATAGCTGCTACAGCGATTGTTTAAATTTTTTTGTATGCGATAAACTAACATCATAATATTTCTAGCAACGTTAAATTTAAGAGCCAATGAGTTATTGGATGTATGTACTATAACTATGAACGACGAAACTATTTAAATGTCTGTGTAAATTAAAAAATGCTTAGAATCTCATTTAAGGTTGCATCATATTATAATATATTGCAAGTTATATTAAATTAGGTGTATGAATCACACGGTGTTTGTTCAGGCTTAGGTAATCATAGTTCGATGCAATCGCAAACGTTTCCATATACTTACTTTCGAATTTAAAACAAAGGTGTCTCAAATTGCTAGCGCTGCTATGAGTACAATTTGTATTTTGATCTGTTTGTTGTTATAATAGTGATGACGACTTACGTTCCCATTATTATTTCTTTTGTTTTGTTCATTTTAATAAGAAAATTAATAATTTACTTTTGGTTTTATATTGTTTGAACTTTTAAAGCTTTTAAACTATTATAATCTCTAAAATAGTACTTGTGTGGATTATGAAAATAATTACTGTTTAATTCGATTTTGAAACTCATTACATAAGGTATACAATTAATTGATTTAAATTTGTTGTGCCCATATTGTGAGCCTCAATTCCTGACTGACAATGATGTAACTAAATATTTTACGAGACTATGTCATATTTGTAAAGATGTAAGTAAATTTATGATAAGTAAGAGAATACATAATTAGAAATGAAAAGTAATGATAATGTTGTAGGTTTGAGTGACATAGGCAAAGAAAA
This sequence comes from Parnassius orleans, assembly GCA_029286625.1. NCBI lineage: Eukaryota > Metazoa > Arthropoda > Insecta > Lepidoptera > Papilionidae > Parnassius > Parnassius orleans. The sequence goes on along the minus strand of JAGSMP010002475.1, from coordinate 18,985 downwards.
TTGTCGGTGGTTAGCATATCCACATACAATCAGCCTGATCAGCTGAGAGTTTGGAAAACCATAACCGATTAATTTTAAGGTTGTTCGGATGCGATTAAAGACGTTATGAGTTTTAAAGAGGAATGATAATTTATTATGAATTGTATAGAAATATTGTCCATAATCTTGGGTACAATTAAATAATGACTAATAAATATTATAAATGTAAAGAAATAAATAGAAATAAAACAAAAGTTGACCTAGTAAATAAGTAATGGAGAGATACAGGAACGTCCATCACTGGTAAAGCATATAGTCCTCGAGCAGGGTATGTTTCCATGTTTGGATGATAAAATCGGGAGTAACGGGTACTAGAACAATACCTTCAGTACAAGTGAGATGTGAACAATTTTACTCACATTAGTACTGTTGGGGACCAGAGAAGTCTTAAATTTGTTACCCTAATAATGGTACATTGAGGTCGTATCCTTCATTGGATCATAGTGTGAACTTAGTTTCCTCCGTGACAATTGTTGGAGTCTTTTAAATGACTTAAACGTTGACCTCAAGGTTGTGCTGACAAGGCACACTATTACCTTGATATAGTAAAGTTTATGTACAATAAATGAAAGGAATGTAATGAAAATGTAATATAATACCAAGTAAATGAGGGCCATATTTATAAAGTACCCGCGTGATAAATATCATGAAATAAAATATAAATGAAGTAATTAATACTCCGTTTGATATCTAATAAATAAATAAATGTATAAGAGAATAGAAATACTAGCTAAAGGTCAAAAATATTAAGAAATAAAGGAAATACGTTAAAGTATAGAAAAAAAAGATATGATAATCGAAAACAAAGGATATGAGAGTTTGTTAGTATGAAAATAAGGACATGAGAACAATTAAAATGAGGTAAATTATTACCTCATTTCAAGGGATCCTGAACAAATCTAAATGTGAGATATTATGTTGTTATTTTGCATTTCTGTATTGGTGCTACCTACAATGCTACTCAAAATGCTACTTACAAGCTATACATCTAGTAACTATAGATCGATCCACACAACCACATATAAAAAACAATTAAATTTGATTAATACATTTAGCGTAGATTTACATGAATTTACAAGATTTTTTCATATTTAGCCACATTGATTCATAGTTACAATAACTCTACTTAATTCTTTTGTGTTATGTTTTTTTTTTTGTTTATGTATAATTTGTACAATTTTAAACTAAATTTGGTATATTGCTTACTAAAATCAAATCAAAGCGTATCGATAGTCTATTATTATAAGTTTGATAATGTAATAATTTTTTTCTATATAGACAGTCAAATCTAAATTTACGTTAATACATATTACTTTAAAAAAAAAAATTGTCTTTTCAAATGTTAAACAAATATTTTGTTATAACTCTAAATTAACTTTATACACTTTTTAAACTCTGTATTCAATTAAGATAAACATTTTTCTATAATCCTTTTTCTAAAGAAGAAAAAGTACTTAAATTGCGACGAACCTCGACAGTCTTTTTAAAACACAATTTAAAGTATAAAATGATTTAATGTTCTTTCGAAAGTGGTTAGTTACAGAATGAATTAATATTAATGTTAGAATAAGTCTAGTACAATTATCATATCGTCACCGGATAGGTTCGTCTTACATTACTTAGAATTATCACTCGAGTTCTCACGCATATGCTGATGTGGCTGTTTGGAATATTGAGCCAGGGACGGATTGAGGCGATATAACTCCTCCCTCCACAAGTTCGGGATTATCCTCGGGATTATCTCGAATTTTCCAGATTTTACAGATATCAATTAATTTATGTTTAAAATAATACTTAAAATAATTAATATAATAACTAAGATTATAATGTTGATTAAACTAACACTTTTATTAGTAATTTCACTTTTTTCATTTTCACTTAACTCGCTGTCACTAATTTCTCCCATACTCTTCTGTAGTAATAGATTCAGAAACTGTACGTCTGCTATATTAACTCCATCGAGATTCATAGGCTTCTTCAGGTACTTGACGGGTTGAGTATTATCTTTGGTAAGTTTATTACTGGCTGTCTTAGGTAGGTTATTTCTTTACCTTGAGTCTGATGTCTTTTCAGTTCGTATCCTTTGATTTTCACCTTGCAGTTATCATCCATAGTTAAGAGGTAGGTTCTAGTAGAATCTCTTGGCTTACTTCACTGTCGCAGAATTTAGTCATAGCTGTTTCAGTATTTGAGTAAACTATCCAGCGATTTGGTTGTATGAGGTAGATCTTCACATGTTCAAGGGTGACAGGGATCGGGTGACAACTTGAGATATTTGTGTGAAACTGCATGATTCTACGACACAGTTGTCATTGGTGAAGAATGTATATCGTTCTCATGACACAGGAATCGACGTTCGTCAACCTCGCGACATGACTGAGAGAGCGTGGCTTTCAACCCTTTCACAAGTAGGTACGGATTTTAGGAAGGATGAGAGTCGTCTGGCCATTATGTAATACAGGTAAGGAACTAATTTATAATAGTTAAAAATTTCATTTCTAATAAGTGGAATACTCATAATAAACTTTATCTGATTCTGTTTTATATAGGCTTTTATCTCGATACATCTTTAATTTTACAATATTTTCATAAGTGACCAAACACTAATTTGTCAGTTTGTTCTATTTCTTTAACAATATTATAAGTTCTTCTGTATCAATTATTGACTGGTAGTACATTAATTTTACTAAAAGCAATGGCTGTTTCGATTTCATTCAAATGGAAATATAAATTATGAAAATTATCAAGGAAGATATTATAAAGGTGAATAAGTTTGGTAATCGTTTGTCGAAAATCGGAGTTGTTTAAAGCTTGAATAATGTTTTGAATATTATCTTCTACTCGTATAAAATTGCTTTTAGTAGAATTTGCAATGGCTGTAAAGGAGCCCACCATTTCGGAAACTATTGTCATTTTATTTTTAATCGCGTTTTGTTCCGTATGTAGCTTATTTATTAATTTCTCATATCTAAGAGCGTCATTATCTAAGTTACCTGTGATGGCTTTTATCAAAGAGCCTACCGGATCAAGAGACCTCTTGGTTCGTATTGAAGGAATTAATTGTTTAAATTTGTCGATGGTAATATTCATAGTATAATCGGTTTGATATTGTACGGTAGTAAAATCTGAATCAAATGATTTAGTATCGAAACAACTTTGAACATGCTTTTTAAGTAACCCATATTTATGCATACTTGATTCTAATTCATCGTAAATTAAATTTAAATCTAATATCTTAATAACTATCCAATTATCATAATTAACGAATGCTTGACCTTCGTCAACAGGTAACAATCGGATTCTTGTCAATGCGAAGCTGATGAGGGCCTGGATTGCCATCGTTCGGATCACCAGTAGAAATAATCTGCGAAGGACGTTTTGTCTTTAATAGGAACATTAGTAATACGTTTATTGGTTTCAACAGAACTACATTTCTTTTTAGCACCGATGGCATGAGCCTTTTGGTAACGTGGTTTATCTTTGCCCGTCTAGTATTAACACCTTTTATGAACACAGTATCACCTACGTCCAAATCGAACTGCGATTCGCCTGCGTGTTTTCTCTCACCGTCAACTTTTGTCAATTATTTTATCCGTAAGATATTCATATAAATATTTGGTCCTTTTAGCGTGATCCTTTACCTGCTGTGTGAATTGCTTATCGAAATTAGTGGCAAATGTACTATGGATTCGGTGTCCGAATACTACTTCAAAACGTGAGATCTGTCGAAGAATGAATTGAATGATTGTATGACATAACAGCATATGTCATCACTGACGCCGTCTGTAATTTTATGTTCGTATTTAGCGATTCGGTAAATTTCAGTAATAGTTGAATGGAACCTTTCGATAAGTCCCATAGAGTTGGGGTTGTGCGCAGTACCAATGTGTAAATTGATTTTGTATAATGTTAACATTTCCTTTAAGAGTACATTATTAAATTCCATACCGGGATCTGAACTAATTTTGGATGGAATTCCGTAAAATGAAAATACTTTATTAAAGCTCTTATTACTTCCGGGGTAGACCTACCATTAATTTCAATTGCTTGACCCAATTTGCTAAACGCGTCTATCAAGGTTAGAAAATACTTACCTTCTATCGAAAAGGTATCAATGAAAATTTCTTGGAATGGTTTAGACTGGGTTTGAGTTAATTGAAGTTGAGGTTTTAGGGGTTTACGGTCATACTTCATTTTCTTGCAAACCTCACATGAGTTTATGATGCTCGCTACCGTTTGTTCCATATTGTTCCAATAAAACGTTCGCCTCAAATGCTAATGTTTCCTAATGCCTCTATGGCAATTTTACCTAAATGATATTTAAGAACTATTTCGCGTTGCTCATTTTCATCTTCTACATAGACTATCCTCTTTGTACATTCATAAAATTTAACACTATCCTTTTGAATAATTGCGTTGTGACTTCCAAAACTGCTTGGTGTATGACATCTTCGAAATAAAAGAAATATTTTATTTTAGGCCTAATATACTCTTTCAGGAATTTTTATTAAATCCAAATTGTTTAATGGTAGGTGAACTTCAATATGTTTTGTTTATCCCTAGACAAGTTTTAACTGAACATTCATTTCTGTTCCAGGTATGAACAGTATTTGATTTGGTTTCGCATCAATCGCTTCCTGAAGAATTAGGATTCCTGCTGTATCTATGTCTTTAGCCGAATGTACTGTATTGTTACTACTATGTCCTTCAGAAGCTGTGGTGCTACTATTTGGAGATGGTATTGGATATGGAGATTGTCTACCATGTGAAGAGGGAATACTCAACGTTTCCGAATCGGATGATACTGTTACTAGGTCCTCCGCCTGATTCGAATTACCTAGCTTTACAATTTTAGAGACTACATTGCTCAACTGGCGTTGAAGTTTTTTTTCGTTTTTGTCTATATTCACTTGCATCGAAACATCATCGTTATCAGTTAAGGCGTTAATCTTAATTCTAGATAAAGCATCAGCGTTACAATTTTGTTTCCCGTTTTTATACACTATTTCATAATCAAATTCCGATAGGCGTAACTTCCATCTAGTTAGTTTGCTATTCGGTTCATTAATGGAATTTAACCAGGCTAAAGGGCGATGATCGGTGTAAATTGTAAATTTTTTTCCATATAAGTAAGGGCGGAAATGTTTGACTGCCCAAACGATTGCCAAAAGTTCTTTTTCTATTGTGCTGTATTTCGTTTCAGCATCGTTCAACGTACGACTTGCAAAGGCTATAGGCATCACTACCGATAGGTCCCTGCGACAGAACTGCACCGAGCAAAGTTCGACGCATCTGTGGTGAGAACGAACGGTCGAGAGAAGTCGGGATATTGTAAAAGTGGGGCGTTTGTTAAAAGCTCTTTACATCTTTCGATGCGTCTATATATTCTTTCGTAATTTCAATTTTGTTTTCTTTTTTCAGGCAAGAGGTTAGCGGTTGTGTAAGTTTAGCGAAGTCTTTAATAAATTTTCTGTAATACCCTACTAATCCGAGAAAACTTTTTATTTCCGTGGCTGTACGCGGTAATGGATATTTTAGTACTGCTTTAATTTTTTCGTCATTTGGTTTCAAACCCTCTTTTGTAATAGTGTGACCTAGATATAGAACTTCTTTTCTCAAGAATTCACACTTGTCTAACGTGACTTTTAAATTGGTTTTTCTGAGACGATCAAAAATATTCCTTAATTTTTCAATATGTTCCTGAAGACTTGCCGAATACACAATTATGTCATCGAGGTACACTAAGCAATGGAGACAGGCCTCTTAAGATATTATCCATTGCTCGCTGGAAAGTTGCAGGAGCTGTCTTTAATCCAAACGGCATGCGTTTGAATTCATAGTGACCGGATTGAGTTGTGAAAGCTGTCTTTGGCCTCATCAGCTTCATTAACTTCTTGGTGGTAGCCACTTGCCAAGTCAAGGGTACTAAAATATAGACTTGCCTAACTTATCAAAAGGTCAGTTATATTAGGTAACGGTATTTATCGTCTATTGTATTCTCATTTAATCGCCGATAATCTATAACCATTCTAAATTTAGGCTGCCCGGATGCATCTAGTTTTTGGGAACTAAGTGAACCGGTGCGCTCAAAGGTGAGTAGAATTTTGGATTACGTTATCTTGAAGTTTGTCTACTTGTCTTTGTACTTCCTCATTTTGGGAAGGTGGATGGCGATACGGTGATATATATAGGATCTTCGTTAACTGTTCTAATATTATGTTTTACCTGATTTGTGAAAGAAAGCGGAATTTTCTCACTATAAAATATGTCGCGGTATTCATAGCATAATTTAGTTATAGCTTTCCGTTCTTCTTCATTTGTATGATCTAATCGTAGTTTAATTAAATTTTCTTTCAAAATCTCATCTATCTCGCAATCGGAATTTATCTCATTTATGACACACGCATTATTTTCAAATACAGTTACATTAAACGGTTCTATAAATTTAATATTAGCCTTTTCATTGGACACGTTTTGAATAATGGTTTCGGCAAAGAAATTATCACACTTGATAAGGCACAATACGAACTCCCTCACTAAATTGGGTAAAATTAATGATCGCGTCTCCGTTTTGTAAGTTGGTAGGTATTTTTACTCGTGTTTCTGATCTTGGTTCTAAATTAATTTCATAAGGTGGATTATAAATTATTGGAATTTCAGTATTAGGTGTTCGTAAAATTTGGTGGTTCATGTCGATATTAGCTGCTAATTTTTTTAATAAGTCTGACCCAATAAGGCCGTCGTATCTACCGTCCACATCGTATATGTAAAATTTATGTGGAAGTGTACTTTTGAATGTTTTTAAAAGCGGTATAAAATTATTTCATCGTGCCTGCTTTTGAGTACTTACAACTGTGAAAGGTTCATTGTATTTAAATTCACCAAAATATTGATCAGCCTTGCAGGACTAATAAAGGATCTACTGCTTCCGGTGTCTATTAAAATTTCGAATTTATTTCGGGAATTAGTATATGAGTAATTTTAAAATGCTATCACAATAATTAAGATGGATCATTTCGGAGGGCTTTGAAGGCTACTATCGGAAAATTTTCAGGTACTGCATTATCTTCATTATTAATTTCATTAGAATTTTCTAGGTACTGACCTTCAAATGAAGGGTCTTCTGCCCATCATAGTGGTCGTAGTAGTAACCGGTATCGTGAGAGAAATCTTGACATGACGTTGAAGGTTCCTCACTAAAGAACAAATCATTCGTCGTCATGTTTTGCCTAATTGGTGCGGTACGCATAGATACGTCAGTGTCGTAAACGTTTTGGTTGATTTTGTATGCCGAATTTGAATTGATTGGGTTGCTGTTGCATATATTTAAATTGATTAGGCTGTTGGAAGCCGTATTTGGATTGATTAGGCTGTTGTTGAAAGCCATATTTAAATTGGTTAGGCTGTTGTTGATTCTGCACACCGTATTTTGAACTTGATGTTGGAATGCCAAATTTAAATCCACCAACTTGGAATGGTGCTCGTGGTTGTTGGGTAAATTGATTATTGAAATTACGTGGCATTGAATTTTGGTGATGCAAAATGGTAGCCTTGCTGAGGGCCGTGAATTTATTCGTGTGCAAATTAGGCCTATCCTATCTGGTTATTGGGTACACAAACTTGAAATTACTACTATTATTATTACTGTTTGGTGTCAAATTTGAATTTATAAATGCAGTTGGTCTCACGAAACTTTGCAGAGCTAATTGTTGAACTGGTTTGGCTTTATTGTTTTGGCGTTATACTGAGCTAAAGTTAATTTCTTCTGTGACTATACTTAAAGCGATCTCCAGAGTAGAACAGCCTTTGAGTCGGACAATTCTAATAAGGTCTTCCAAATTGTACAAAAATACGTTCAAGGCGGTATTATAAATAATCATTTGGCTGCCTTCATTCCTTCATCACAATGTCTTTGGACTTTAGCAAATAAAGAACTTTTACATTTTGTATTCTAGTACAAAACTGAATAAATGACTCTCCTTGTTTGATTTTTAGAATTCTAGCTCGATAGCAATACATTCCTCTGAACAGGGGTCGCCGAAATGCTGGGTCAAGATTTCTTTCAAATCTTCCCGTATTTAAACTAGGGTTATCACTAAGTAGAGTCGCAGCTCTACCACTAAGCTTACTACTTATAGCATGGAATCTATATAAATTTTGAATCGAGTATTGTCGCCTCCTGAATTTAATAAAACGTATTCACATTTTGAAATGAATAAATTGAGCAATTTTTCATCTCCATCGTATCTAGGAATTAAGTCTAAAATGTGTGCTGGAATAACAGTTACTGCCATTTTTATTTAAACTATCTTATTTAATCTAACAAACTATTAACAAGTATTTTATCAGCCTATTTTGTGCTAACAAAATCAAATAATTAAAATAATATGGCCCGACGATTTTAGTTAGGAAAATGCGGAAAAGAATGGGATAAATGTAAACAGGAAGTGAAAAGGTTTACTCACAGTATGTTCAATCCCATGTCCTCCAGTTGATTCTGACCACTTCGATACTGCCGATGGTCCAATGCGCGTAATCGATTGATTTGGAAACGATAGCGCGCGCGTCGCGGAGTTATTTGTTTGGTTCGAGGATATCCGAACCTGACTGCTATACTGACGCTTAAACCGATTTTGGGGTCCGAAAGGCGTTAGCACGACAGCAGAATATATACGGATATCCTACCGGCTGCGCCACTTCCATTGCGACGAACCTCGACAGTCTTTTTAAAACACAATTTAAAGTATAAAATGATTTAATGTTCTTTCGAAAGTGGTTAGTTACAGAATGAATTAATATTAATGTTAGAATAAGTCTAGTACAATTATCATATCGTCACCGGATAGGTTCGTCTTACATTACTTAGAATTATCACAGTTCTCACGCATATGCTGATGTGGCTGTTTGGAATATTGAGCCAGGGACGGATTGAGGCGATATAACTAAGTAGTAATCAGTTTTCGACTATTATAAATAATTAAATAATAAACACTCGATAATGTATGTAAATGTAAATGTATTATAACAATGCAATAACGATCTCAACTACGTACATTAAAAGTGTTTAATACTATAATTTTCAAATACTTTAGTGTACTCATAATAGAACATTTTGTGTTATGTTGAATTAGATATATGTTTGTGTCATACGATGTAATTGAAAACCTTTCCTTATACGTGCTTTGGATATTATAACAAAAGGTGTCATCACCACCGCTTACGCGGCTGAGATTGCAAAATGTATTTTGATATCTGTTTTAAGTTAATGATCATGATTACGTTGCATTATGTTTTGTTCAATTCATCTAAATGAAATGCAATATTGGTGTTATATTATTGAACCTTCAAATCATATGTTTTAACTTTATAAGTCATCATCTTCTGAAAAATTGTAGAGTATTAATATATAACTTATTTGCGTGGATCATGAAAGTAACGATTAATCAAATATAAAGGTATAAATAAATGAAGTATAAAGTATGCAAATATAAATATAAAGGTGAAAAAAAATATAAGGGAAGAGTAGGTACTACTTAATGCGAGTGTCTGATAAGTTACTTAATAAGTGACTAAATAACTCAATATCTAAGTATGTTACAATAATGTGTCGACCAAAAAAATAATATACCTTCTGAATGTTCACCTAATTATGTCAAATACGTATGTTGTATGTATGCATATATATTATACTAATTTTAATGTGATTGAGCAATTATGCATGGGAGGTTTGGCCAGCCGTCCTACCCAATCCAAGACGAATTATATATATTATCCGTAATTAAAACGTAAGATTTTATTTAGATTAACTTTTACATATAAAAAAAATGTTTTTTTTTTTTTTTTTGTCGGTGGAGGTGTAGTGTAGCCACCACAAATATATATTAGTGTTAAGTAGTAGAAGCATCAGTATAATTAAAGTTCTTGTACAAGCAACACGTCTCCTATTTATTAAAACCTTCAACATTACAGAGTTGACAAAAAAGCAGGGTTTATAAACTTATTACAAATTGCGTCCCGCTGAATATTTTTGCTAAACGAAAATAAAAAAACCGCCACAGTGTGAGCCTTTTATCACAAAACTCTGTGCTTGCGGCGATAAGTGACACCGGTCAACCGACACTCCACAGTCGCTCTTGCGAGACGTTTGGTGTGAGAGTAGTCTAAGAGGAATTTTACATAATTCATTTGGATTCCGATAGAGCATTAGCCGTGAATATACCAAATTTGAATACCCAGATAAGTAAACGTTGGGTAGATTACGAGCAGTAAATTAGAATAAAAATTGGTATTTATCGATATATAAACTTATTTACAAACGTATAATAATCAAGGATAAAACAGTCGAAAACAACGAATGTAAGTGAAAGACGGTAAAGCGGGCAGTAGGATGGTAATAGACTGAAACAAGTGTGCAGCATGCAGCGACCGCCTCCGGTTGTAGATGAGTGCCTGTAGGGTATACGAACATACGCATGGACTGTCTCTTACGGAGAAATGGATAATATTAAAATCAACTAATGTCTCCACCAATAACACATAACTAAAACTCATGACTCATTTGTTAATTAGGACGTTTTGTTATTAATTGAATAGAAGCGCTCTTGCGTTACTTTATAATTAAATCGAACGATATTTTACCCACTCACATAATTTTACACTTCCTAACAGTTTTGTAAAACTTGGAGCAAAGTTTGTAATGGAAGGAAAAGATCAAAGGTAGCTTCGTTTGTTCATAGTTCTGTTAAGAATCCGGTTATGCTCAATGATTTGGAAAGTTACTGAACGGGTGCCTGCGGCTTGATCTAAACTTGGTCGATTAATTAAAAGTTTTAAGGAAGCGTCATTAGGGCTCCTATACACTTCATGTTTAGCGTGACGCGTAATAGACGCAAATATTATTATTAGAAATGCTTGTTTACTGAGATAATATCAATTTAATGTGTGTAAGTGTGTCGTGTCGTTGTGAGATAAGGTTTGAAGATTAATATCTTAGAAATCGATTTAGGATTTAATGTTATACTAGAAAATCTTATGGCAGCTTAAAATATTTACAAAAACAAACAAGTGTCAAGTTTCGTACTTCTGAACTTGATTTATTGGTTCAAAGGTGCGGCAATATTTGTTAAGTACTAATGTCGAGGCCATGTCGGTAATTTTACAATATACAGTTAAGTTACATGGTCTGATGATTCTCCAAAAAAAGGGGTGAGTGTTCTTTCGTAGGCTGCAGAATTCCAAATGCAATATATTTTTCTTAAAATTATTCTTTATACTCTTTAAATTACATTTAAGAGGCGTCAGTCGAGTGCATCACCTGCATCAAAACCACAGTAAACAGTGATCACAAGAAAAAAACATAATCATATTTCACGTCTTCGTGGAAAAATGAGAAAATTGTGGTGCACTGTCGAATGCGCTAAATCAATTGTAAAGCCCTACACAGCGGCAAAATTGCTTCAACGTGCTCGTATGAAGTGCCGTGTAGCAATTTGTTGCATTTTACAAAAGCCACCATCTTGCGATATGCACATTTGCGGCAAATTATTTACATCAAATAAAAAAAGTAATTGACACACTGAAAATAACACTTAAAATCCATAACATTATAAAGCCTAGTTTAGAATGTTGCAACAACATGCGACATTGCGGCATGCGTCGTCTTGTGGTTTGCTGCAAATGGAAACATTGGCCATAAGTCGCATGTGGTTATCTATTCTACGCCGAAACAACATTTGAAATATTTTTGGTTTACTTGATCGAATGGGTCGTCGCAAATGAAAATGATCAAGTAACTTTACCAGCAGCTTAGTTTAGTTTTAGTACTTGTCCATATAGCTTGACAACGGAAGCGGAAACCTTGGTGGAAAATAACTCTCCTATCCTTCTATAAAATCTAAATATTTTTCATTCCACCTTTTCATAACCTCTTGGTCATGAAGTGGTCTCAATAGTCATTTTATTTTTAAAGAAAACAAATGGACAGAATATAACCTGAACCTGTCTTGACGCATCAAGATGTTGCATTCATTCCATCTAGTTCGGATACAAGAAACGATAGTCTGCCACGTGATGCAAGGTGGTACCTGTTGAGCAGTGCCATTTGTCAAGCTTTTTTACCTTGCCAATTTGACACAAATTTGTTTTGACCAATATGGTTTTGATGCTAACGTCAAAAGCTGCTGCTAATTCAGCCGTAGATTGAGTATCATCAGCTTCCACAATAGCCTTTAATTTGTCATTATCGACCAAAGTTTTAGGACGACCACGGGGTTCATTTTTCAGGTCGTAATTTCCAGAACGGAAGCGGGCAAACCAATAATAGGTGGTGCGTTCGTTTGTAGTATTCGCTCCGTAAACTTCGCCGGTATTGCTTGCCGCTTGTGCCGCGTTGCTGCCTCGGCGGTACTTATATTCCATAATTACTCGAATTTTAACGTGTCCATGATGACGAAACAGATTTAAATGCGTTGAATACATAACGCAAATCATTTTATTTTTAAAGAAAACAAAAGGACAGAATATAACCTTGAACCTGTCTTGACGCATCAAGATGTTGCATTCAATCCATCTAGTTCGGATACAAGAGACGATAGTCTGCTACGTGACGCAAGGTGGTACCATGCCGCATGATTCATGTTACCATAATATGCGATATTTTTGGTATTGTCGCGTGTAGTTGTTCCGGCGTGAACCGGCCTTCATATAAGTCGCGGCATCTGCGGCAGATTGCTACGTGACATACGGTCTACAACGTTCGTCTTTGAAGCATGTGGCACTGTAGTATGCCGCAATATTGATAGAATGCCACAGTGTAAATACGGCTTTATGGTTCTTAATTTACATACAAATAATTAAATAATAATATATTTTGTAGGCCGTGGTCAGATGGCGCTCGCTGTAAGTTTCACAGTACGCGAGCAACCCAGGTTCGATCTCGCCGGCACCAATGAAATTGTTAATTGCAATTTTGTGCTGATTTACCACGTGCTCGGCGGTGAAGGAAAACACCGTGAGGAAACCTGCATGTCTGAGAAATCAAAAAAATATTTCGAAGACATGAAGTTCGCTAACACGCATTGGGACAGCGCGGCGGATATTTCTGCTTCTAAACCCTCTCAGAAATGAGAGGAGGCCTGTGCCCAGGGACGTATATAGGCTGTAACTTTACTTTTTTTTATATTTCATGTGTAGCTATGTATATTTTATAACTATGCTCTTGTGTGATTAATCCTAACCGGATACATGTTAGGCGGTTGTTTTGTTTCTGTTGTGACTGACAAGTGGTTTAATTGTGGCGAACTCGTGTTACATCTCAAATATATGCGGCAACTCGCTCGAAGCACCTCATGGACTGGAGTAGGCAAAGTTGCGCCAAGTTGTAAATTAGTTGCAAACTTATATTAATTTCGAGTTTTAATTAATCCTAGCACTATCTTAAACATGTTTCGACTTGTTTACGGGCTTAATTCAATTTTAAACTTGTCCAGTCTAGATTTCTGTATTAATAAAGTTGGAATCATTTATAAGCGTTCTCTCAAGTGAACACTTGTGTTTTACTGTTCCAAAAACAACCTTGTATGTAACACTTTATGGATAAATTTGCTACAATATATGTAAATTGTATAACAGTACAATGAAAAGGTCAAGAGTCAAACTTCATTGTTACTTAATTAAGTATCTTAACAGTGTTAAATTAATATTTGCAAGCAGAGAACTAAGTTATATATTATGGTATGAACCGAGTTATAATTTGGTAATTATTGATTGAAATAGATTCAAATAGCTATAGCTCAAAAGATACATGCAAAAATTATGCAGGCAAAACAATGATTTAATTAACAGCCGCAGAGCAAAACAAAGAAAAACCATGAAAATAATATTATTTAGATGAGAATATATTTAAAGGTAATATAATTAAATAATATAATGATATTTAATTTAATTAAGTATTATATTATGATTGAATCAATAAAATTGACATTATATTTTCAAGGGTGTTCCATTCTGGGTACCTATACCTGGTTTTTATTTTAAGAATTTATTTTTAAGCATTCAATTGATTTTGAAGCCGTTCATGGCATTATATAAATAAATCAAAACGTCCTATGACTCTCACTTACTACATATAGGTATATTTAACGAATTCCAGTCATCGGCTGCCTCTATCCAGTATAATAAACTACTAGGTTGATCAATAAGTTTTCAGAATAGGACACTTATCATTGAGTTATAGAAATGATTTTATTTTTTTTCGAATTTATTTTTTCAGCAAAGCCAAAAAACTAAATTAAAAACTATACCCAATTTTTTTCACATATTTGTGTGGAATTTGATTGAATGGAGAAATCGAACTTCGTGCGGTTATTAAATATTTCTGCCTGAAAAAATTCTACAAAAGTGTTTTTGAAGAACTGCAGTCTACTTTGGCAGATCATGATCCGTCTTATTCTACAGTGGCATATTGGTGTCTCTGTCTGGGATGCGGAAGGTATAATAATGATCGACTATTATGCTAGACTCTGGAAGGTGGCGCTGTTGTCGACTTATTAACAAATTCTGTAGTTGTTAACCAAAATGACTGATATTTATTACAATATTGTCAACCTCGAGCACTTAGCCAGTCTCTTGGTATTCTATAGGATGCATTTCGGTGAGTGTGCGCAGGAATTACACGCTTTAATTCATCCTCTCCTTTCCACCATCGGACAACTAGGCGGTCGGTGGGTCTTCACCCTTTGTTGTCGATATTCCACGCATTAGAACTAAACGGTTTCGTCTTTGTAATACGTACAGCAAAGTAATGGAATAACCGGCCATCTTTCCAAAGGAATACAATCTGGGCGTCTTCAAGGTAAGAGTGAATAGGCTTTTGTTACGCTAAGATAGCGATTTACCATCTAAGGCTGCATCACCATTACCACCATGTGGGATTGTGGTCAACACTGGCTTATAATAAGTAAAAAAAATATAAGATATTGTTAGCAGGGCAGCGGTTATGTCAAAAAATAAAAATCACAAAACCTGGACCCAATTAGTGGCGCTGCGGTTGAGTTATTAGTATAATTTTAGGAGCTGACTCCATAAGGGTCCCTACGGGTGACCATAATGAAAGATAGAGATATTTTTACGACATTTATTATAGGATAGAAACGCGCAATACAGTTGGTGGGCAACTAGCTACTGGCTGCAATTCTTAATACTAAGTAGAGAGGTACAATATTACTAAGTATATAAGCAAAAAGTGCACACCCACAATACTTCCCTATAAAAAAAAAAAGAAAAAAAAATAAAAAGAATATTAAAAAAATAAATACAAAAAACTTAAAACTATACAAACACTTGTTACATTATAACTAAACTAACTACCTAAACTTAAATGAAACTGCAGTACACGCAAAATGCAAAACACAATACATCTAAAATTACATTCAACTTAAATAATGTAACTTGAATATTCTGAATGAAAATATTCTGCACCTGACAATGCAAATAATACTTTCACATCCATTGTATAACATATATTTTTTGTTAAAACTAACTTATATTAAATCGTGAAGGTAACTTAACAATGCGACCACTCCGCGTTGTTTTCACGGTTATCGTTGCTAGGGCGGGCGACGACGACGTCACCGGCGTGGCGGCGGTAACGCGAACCGTACCTGCAGGCACCACATCCGCTGCGTTGTCAGCGTTACTGCTGTGGCGTTGCTATGTTACCATCATTCCTTTACACATGCAGGCTTTAATCTGTCAATAGAAATATGTACTTGCTATCGGGTAATTGAATTAGGTAAACCTTTAAAGCCCTTTTTATCACGCGATATGGACCGTCGTAGGGTGGTTTCAAAGGTTTACGTATTGAATCGTCCCAAACAAAGACAGTTAGGTAAGTCTTTGTGCACAAAAAAACTTTGACATTTACGTGAATCGTCAGATGTAGGCTTATAACTACGAATAGTACTCTAATCTTATCTACTAAACAATAGTCGTTGACGTTACGGTTCGAAGAGCTGTCAAAAGTCTCCTGGTAGAAGTAAGTTTCGTCCGAAAGTTAACTCGGCGGCGCTAACCCTGAGTCGCTGCCGGCCGCGCGGAGCCCCAGTAATACCGTGGTAGCTCTTCCACCCAAGACCCATGTGACAGGCGAGCCGAAAGTGCTGTCTTTAAAGAACGATGCCAACGTTCGACTGCGCCATTGTTTGTGGGTGATAAGGAGTAGTTCGAATTTATTAACCTCCAACGTTTTTAACAGCTGGTTAAAAGACTCTCTCAAACTGGCGACCTTGGTCGCTAGTTAACTTCATCGGGCAACCGTAACGACAACCTCATATAAATGCAGTTTTCGCCGTAATGTCGCGTAACGGAAAAGTCGGCCCACCTAGTCCTCCTATCAATTATCGTGAGTAAGTATCTATAACCATCTGGTGAAATCTCAAGAGGGCCAACGATATCGATGTGCACATGCTCAAATCGATCTACTTCCGGAAACTTAGTCAAATTCGATACTGTATGTCTGTTAACTTTAGAACGTTGACATTGTATGCACGTTTTTGCCCATAAAGAAACATCACGATTCATACTCGCCAGAAATACTTTTAGCTAACATCTTTCGTGTAGACCGAATTCCAGGATGGCTCAAATTATGCAAACTATCAAAAGCTAGGCGTCGAAACTTTTCCGGTAGGTACGGACGAGCTATATCAGTAGACATCTCACAAAAATAGGCTTGTCTAACATAGGTATAACCAGTTCCTTTAACAAAATATTATCGGTATTTAAACCAGACATAACATTCGTAATATAACTATCGCTACGCTGTTCGTTTGCAATGTCATCCAAATTCAACGCAGTTGGCATAATCACAGCTTTGACGCGTGATAAGGTGTTCGGCAATGTTATTCTTACCGGTTATATGTTTTATGTAGTGAACTCGCTTATGAAAGCTAAATGTCTCGTTCTCCGAGGCGTTTCGCTTTCATCGCGCCTCACCTTTGAATTGCAAAAGTAAAGGTTTATGGTACGTATACACGGTTATTTCTTGACCTTCAAATAATTTCCGAAAATGTTTTATAGCTAAGTATATAGCGAGCAACTCGCGATCGTAGGTGCTATCGCTGTTGGGTGGTGGTCAATTTTTTGAGAATAACCCAATGGTTTCAGCTATCTCCTTCTTTTTGTTGCAAAACTGCTCCCACGCATGTATTAGATGCGTCAGTCATTATAACGAGTGCGGAATCCACTTCTGGCGTCAATGTAGGCCTGTGTGAGACCTGCCTTACATTGCGTAAATGCTCGTTCGTACTATCAGTCCAGACGATGGGGTTTATCATTTTCTTTGAGCTTTTAAGATATTTATTTAATTTTGTTAGATATAAAATAGCATTGGGGAGATGAGCTCGATAAAAATTGACCATGCCCAGAAAATCTTAGCTTTGAAACAGTTTTCGGCTTCGAAATTCCACAATTGCTTGAACCTTATCTTGCAACGGCCTGACACCATCGGCTAATTTCGTGTCCCAAAATTCTAGTTTAGTTTGTCCGAAACGACATTTTGCCAAATTAATTGAAATTCCATATTCATTAAACTTTTTGAATTATTTCTAAATGTTGTCTGTGTTGAACTTCGTTGTCACTAGCGATAAGTAAATCGTCTAAATAACAAAAGACAAAATCAAGCCCTGTAAATGGAATTCATGAAGCGCTGGAAGGTTTGCGCTGCTCCCTGTAAACCGAAGGTCATCGGGAAACTCAAAGCCTGAATGTTGTTATGATAGCAGTTTTCCACGTCACCTGGCGCGACAGGTATAAAATGATAATCTATTGATGTCTAATTTTGAAAATATCTTTTATCCGGGAGAATAAAAGTAAAGTCATTCAAGCGAGAATCGGGTATCTGTCTTTGTTATCGCATTTAGCTGGCGATAGTCCCCACAAGGTCTTATATCTCCATTCTTTTAGGAACTACATGAAGTGGACTAGCCCACGCGCTCTTCGAAGGACGACAGATGCCCAGTTCCTGCATGATGCAAATTCTTCTTTAACCTTTTATACCTGTCGGTGGCAACGGGCGGCTTTGTGCACGAGCGGACCAGAGGTCTCGATATGGGGACGACATCGTGTTTCGCGGTTTCTCGGAATAACGCCGGTTTAGTAATGTCCGGGTACTTTAACAATAAATCCTGATACGGATGATTCAAATCAATAGTTTTAATACTAGGTTGAGATACATTGACAACAGATGCCGAAACATTCAATTCTGTGGTTTTATCTATTAATTTACGCGTTTAAATCAACTAATAACCTGTGATACGCTAAAAATCTGCGCTCAAAATTGGTTGTTTGACATCTGCTACCACGAATTCCCAACGATAAGGTCGACGTAAGTTTAAGTTTAACATTAGTGTCTTGGTACCGTAAGTTGCGATGTCATACCGTTAGCTGCATAATTTATATTCACTGCACTGGTTTGCACGATTTTTTTCAGGCTGGTAAAACAGACACATTGGCACCCGTGTCTACTAAAAATCTAAGCCCAGAGTTTAAGACACACACAAACGATCAAGTGGAAAAATGGTACAGACCTCAAGATCCTCGGACTGTACCTCGCTGCTCAGTTTTCCGGCTGCTTTGGTTTCCACGCGCACGGCTCCGTACACTTGTTGGCCTTTTCTCTGAACCGGTAGTGGTAGAAGAAGTAGTTCTCTTCCGGGGCCGGCGGGAACCGCTACGGCGTCGTGACTGCGAACGATGACGGTTGCGATCAGGGCGCGAAACCGCGACCTCCGCTGGTCGATCTGGTCCACGGTAGCCTTTATTTTAGCCACCTCAGCCCTTAACAAGGCCAAGTCAAGGCAGCAGTAGATGCTGAGCTGGCGCGGCGTAGGTGGCGGCGGCATAGGAAGGCCGCACAGCCTCCATGACGTTATCTGCGACTGCTGCTAGGTTG
>JAGSMP010002474.1:0-23217 GCA_029286625.1 Parnassius orleans | reverse complement strand
TAAGTTTAAGTTTAACATTAGTGTCTTGGTACCGTAAGTTGCGATGTCATACCGTTAGCTGCATAATTTATATTCACTGCACTGGTTTGCACGATTTTTTTCAGGCTGGTAAAACAGACACATTGGCACCCGTGTCTACTAAAATCTAAGCCCAGAGTTTAAGACACACACAAACGATCATGGAAAAATGGTACAGACCTCAAGATCCTCGGACTATACCTCGCTGCTCAGTTTTCCGGCTGCTTTGGTTTCCACGCGCACGGCTCCGTACACTTGTTGGCCTTTTCTCTGAACCGGTAGTGGTAGAAGAAGTAGTTCTCTTCCGGGGCCGGCGGGAACCGCTACGGCGTCGTGACTGCGAACGATGACGGTTGCGATCAGGGCGCGAAACCGCGACCTCCGCTGGTCGATCTGGTCCACGGTAGCCTTTATTTTAGCCACCTCAGCCCTTAACAAGGCCAAGTCAAGGCAGCAGTAGATGCTGAGCTGGCGCGGCGTAGGTGGCGGCGGCATAGGAAGGCCGCACAGCCTCCATGACGTTATCTGCGACTGCTGCTAGGTTGTCCAGGTCCTGGAGCACCTATATCAAACCTCGTTTACCTAAATCCGGACAAATCGTTTGATAGACTTCAAATGGCATTTCGGGATAAAGGTTCTTCTAAAACAACCGTGTACTGCTTGTATAATGAATTTCAACATGATCCGCTTGTTTTGAGAGTTAAAGACAAAAGTGGTCGCCTTTTGACTGCTGTTACGGAAAGACCTGTGTAGTGGCGGGTAAGAATACCCACTACCCCATATCTTCCCGTGGGAGTCGTAAGAGGCGACAAAGGGAAACTGATACAGAAGATGGACAGCATCTTGATAACAGCAAAAGCAATAAAAACTGCGGTGCCATGCTCGCCAAGCGTGGCAACTATGGCAATATACCCCCCATGAGCAGCGACACAAATAAACGGCCCCCAGTCCCCAGCGGCCCCGCTATTCCTGGCTACGGTGGCGACCATTGTAACGGCGGGGCAGTGGGTGATAAGAATCTCCGGTGGGGGTTCGGTTGCCACCTACGACGACTCGACTTGGCAACATATAACGCACGCACCCTGAGGACTGACGAGAAGATCCTGGAGCTGGAAGAAGAGATAGATAAGTTACGCTGGAATATAATAGGATTATCCGAGGTCCGAAGAGAGGGGGAGGACACGGTAATCCTCCAATCCGGCAACTTATTCTATCACCGGAAGAGCGACCATCTGTCCATCCACAAGTCTCTCGTTAACAACGTTGTAAAGATTGGGAGTGTGTCGACGAGAGTTGCGTACCTTATACTCAGAATCACCAAACGGTATTTGCTGAAGGTCATACAGGTTTACGCACCAGCACACCCCGATGAGGAGGTGGAGGAAATGTATGAAGATATCTCTAGAGCCATGCATTCCTCCAAAACCCACTATACGGTGTTAATGGGAGACTTCAACGCAAAACTAGGCACAAGAGAGAGCGGTGAGCTGAAAGTACGGAAATTCGGAATAGGGCAACGGAACCCAAGGGGCCAGCAGCTGGCCGACTTTATGGAGAAAGAGGGACTCTTTATGATGAACTCTTTCTTACAAAAGCGGCCTCACAGAAAGTGGACCTGGTCGAGCCCCGACGGTTCGACAAAAAATGAGATTGACTTCATTGTGACAACCAGACGACACCTGTTCGGTGATGTCTCAGTGATCGCGAGGGTGAAAACTGGCAGCTGGACTAAACGTTAAGTTGGAGAGGTCACGTCTAATGAAGTCAACGCTCCCATTCGGAAACTTTCAGCTCAGAAGTTACAAAATCGTTTTCATTGCCTAGAAGATTGCAATGAAGTGGACGATATGAATGACAAGCTTGTGGAATTGTCCATGCGGTCGAAGCTAAGTTCTGTAAGACCCGTCGCAGAAGAACACAAAACTCTCGATCACACCTCAATCTCATGGTTGTTAGACGGGAGATGAAGCTGCAGTCTTCATAGATTTGACAGCATACAGCAACTGAACAGACAGATCTCCAAATGCATGCGGCGGGACTTGCGCAACTTCAATACAGCTCGTATTGAAGAAGCGATCGAGCGGAACCAGGGCTCAAAGTCTTTGCCAGAGATCTGTCTGCCAGAAAGAGCCAAGCTGAAGACCGATTGTGGCGGCATCGTTTCCGGACACCTGAGATTTTGAGTGAGATTGAGAGGTTCTATGGGCAGCTGTACACGTCATCGTTGGAGCCACGCAAGTGTGAGTAACGATCCAAGAGCAAGTCTTGTCCGACACTATTCCGATGATATCCCGGACGTCAGTCTGAGCGAGATGAATGGCTCTCAGCACCTTAAAACGGCAAGGCCCAGGCGAGGATGGAATTACAGCGGAGCTTCTGAAAGCGGGTGGAAAACCGGTACTTGAAGTCCTTCAGAAGCTCTTCATTCCGTCCTCCATGGTGGCATTACACCGGAGGCGGGGAGCAGAAGTGCGGTGGTCTTGTTCTTCAAGAAAGACGACAACGCTCTCTTGAAGAACTACAGACCGATTTCCCTTCTGAGCCGCGTCTACGTTCTGTTTTCGAGAGTCATTACGAATCGTATCGCATGTAGACTCGACGACTTCCAGCCTCCCGAACAAGCCAGTTTCCGAAAAGGCTTTAGCACCATAGACCACATAAATACCCTTCGGCAAATTGTACAAAAGACCGAAGAGTACAATCTGCCACTTTCCTTTGCGTATGTGGACTATCAGAAAGCCTTTGATTCCGTCGAAATTCGGGCGGTGCTGCAGTCCCTCCAGCGGTGCCAAGTTGACTGTCGGTATATCGAGGTACTGAAGTGTTTCTACAGTAGCGCTACGATGGCTATCCGAGTAGAGAACCAGAGTACGAAACCTATCCAACTGCAGAGAGGTGTAAGACAGGGTGACGTAAAGCTACTGGACTGGAAAGGATACGGTATTAACGTCAATGGCGAGTACATCACTCACCTTCGATTTGCCGACGATATAGTCCTTATGGCAGAATCGCTGGAGGACCTAAGCACTATGCTCAATGACCTCAATAGTGTCTCCCAACGGATAGGTCTCAAGATGAACATGGACAAAACAAAAATCATGTTTAATGTCCATTTCACACATATGCCGGTAGTTGTTGGGAGCACTAATCTCGAAATTGTTGACGAATATGTTTACCTGGGACAAATAGTCCGCCTAGGTAAGTTCAACTTCGACCGAGAGGTCAATCGACAGATTCAACTCGGCTGGACAGCGTTCGGGAGATTACGACCTATCTTCTCATCAGGCATACCTCAAAACCTCAAAACTAAATTGTACAACCAGTGCATGTTGCCAGTGATGACATATGGAACTGAGACGTGGTCCTTCACTGCTGGCCGTATGAGGAAGCTCAAGGTCGCTCAGCGAGCTATGGAGAGGGCTATGCTCGGGGTTTCTCTGCGTGATAAACTTAGAAATGAGGATATCCGCAGTAGAACCAGAGTAACCGACATAGCCCAAAGGATTAGTAAGCTGAAGTGGCAATGGGCCGGCCATATAGCTCGAAGAACCGACAACCGATGGGGAAGAAAGTTTCTCGAGTGGCAGCCTCGTACCGGCAGGCGAAGTGTAGGGCGTCCCCCCACTAGATGGAGTGACGACCTGGTAAGACATGCAGGAAGTCAATGGATGCAGGTGGCTCGGGACCGTGCTTTGTGGCATTCCGTGGGGGAGGCCTATGTTCAGCAGTGGACTTGTGAAGGGCTGTAATGATGAATGATGACGGAAAGACTGAATTACGTATGAAGAAGAGATTCAATACATATTGCAGATTGGCTCTGAAAGCGTTGATGACATTTTACACGAACACCTTCAGATAAGGAGGAATTCAATGATTACTATATTTAAATCAGGCACGTCTCGGGTCTCGGCGTGCTTACGAAATTATTACAGGTGATGATTTTTTATCTATCAATATGATCCACAAACGGAACTCTAGTCGATGGTTAAGCTATAAGGAATAAGTTTTTTGAGCCAATCAAAAGCCTATTTATGCTCTACGTAACAAAATTATCAGCTGGAAACACTTTTTTCCAACCTGTATATTCAGACCATGATGTTATTAAAAACAAACTTTTAACTGGTCATGAAGATTTTATTGCTTTAAATAATGTAGGTACATTGTTTCATTCATAATTTCGTTACGTAGAGCATAAATAGGCTTTTGATTGGTTTCAAGAACGTATTCCTTATATGAAAAAGTCAGTTTTGCTGCTACTTTTTTATACTTTTTCAATAACTTTACATTAGTTTCGCGAAGCAATATCAAGCTTGAATTTTTTTGATGTCTATGACAGTTTCAAAATAATTGGATAAAATTTTTGAAGTATAAGGCATTTTTGCTATATAAAAATGAAATGACAAACGACACCTGTAATGAATTTCAAATAAAGGCTATGCGTTATCACTTTTGAAGATTAATATGGAATGCCTTATAGTCTGTTATTATGCTAGCTCTCTATTTTCGCATTAGAGTTTTGAACGTTTGCCTTTACGACACCTGTTATTGCTTACTTTTAAATTAAATTTTTGACAAAAAAATTGAAATGCTTAATATGACAAAAGTAGTAATGCGTACATACGAAAAATGCTAACGATAACTGTTACATAAAACAACCCATTTTGTAAGGACATTTTATTTAATTAGTGGTTGAATACCGTAGAAAGGGGCTATTTGAGTTTAGCGGGGATATTTGGAACGAACTAATTAAAAGATTTAGGTATATATATTTTTATATGGATAGTCGTAACTTATTTTCGATATCTGGCAACAATTTTACTAATAATGTGAAGTTGATTACTTAGTTGTCATTTTGAGATTGATATTTATTGACGTTGAATGTGATATTTTTAATAAAAAGTGATAAAATCGATGTTTTTGGAGTCATTTCACTTCTTTTTGGTTTTACCATCTCTATGAAGTAATTGATGAATTAATTTATGTAACTATAAACAAATATTCTTGGGAGCGTAATGAGTTATTTAAACTCGATATAACGATCCACTTAGTGATTCATTTTGAATGCTTTTGCAAACGGGGCTATTTGGATCGGATTTTGGGAGTATTTGGAACAGTTATTTTAGGATAAGAAAATTAAAGCAATAAGAGTAAAATAAATGTCCAAAATAAGACCAGTGAAAAAAAAAAAGTAAATTTTTATTTGATATTGACTTGATTTTTATTTGTTTGTTGAAATCAAAATTTAAGTTGTTTTCTATTTGATTTATTTCATATAAAGTAAGAAAAATATAATTGTTATAAAGAGCGAACGTCAATATTGTTGTGTTAAGCTACTTGCTGTCATTTTCAATGTATGGCAATTTTATTATATCAAAAAAAGAAGAAAACAACAAAAATGGATTTTCCAAATGATTTCATGAATATCCAAGTTTCTTTTAAAAGTTTTCTAAAAATTGCTTGCTCCATTGAAGAATATATTGTCAAATTCAATATATTCTTCAGATTTCGACAAAAACGTATGCGGTGCCTAGTGATTTCTAAAAACACCAACCACGAGGCTATTTGAGATACCCAAAGAAAAAAATAAATATAGAATTCTAGTACGGTTAGGTCTTCGCTTCGTGTGTAATTAAATAGATACGTATTGGATTTGACAATAAAAAATATAAAAAGTATGTTAAACCCATGAAAGTTTTCAAGATAATGACATTTTTTCCGCTTTGTGCCAAATAACCTGTTTTACCGGTACTTATAATTAACTACGCTAATTGAAATCGAAAAATAAATAAAAATATATTTTTAAAATATAAAGTTAGATGGCTAAGCCCACCATCAAATGTAATATTAATAATTGCCTTCAGCGATTCAGCGGTTAACATCGAAATCTCGCTATCATTGAAACTTCGTGTACCGTACAAAAGTTTGTCTTACCCCAAAGTTTACGCAGGGTACATTCCATGTAACGGCACAACTAGATTCTTTGTCGCAAAGTTTTCATCTAATAATCAAATGGTAACTTTATCATACCATACGAAAAAGACAATCCGTCTTTTCCTCTTGTATTCGTAGGAACTTGCGATAAATCAAAGACACTTGTGTAAAACTTCATACATTTTTACGTGGTAGAGCCATGCTGCAGCTATATTAGTAGTATAGTTGTAGCACGAATGGGTCGGCTCGACCGGGGTAGGACCACCCTCTCACAGAATACCAACGTAAAATATCAGCTTAACGCTGCTGTGTTTCGTATGGTGAGTGTAGAGAACCGGATACCCTTTTTACTGGATACGAGGCATTCCAACTTAGTCTTCACGGGTAACAGCGCATCTGCATTTTGATTCGTAATCAAGTATAGATGTAGATGTCTATGAACCACAGCAACTTACCATCAGGTGGACTGTGTGCTCGTTTGTCACCCTTATCCTATAAAAAATTTATAATATATAGAGTTACGTACTTTGCGTCATTACTTGGTGGTTGGTGGTGGTTAGTTGGTGCAGAAAAGGAATTCTACCCAAGTAACTTTTTGACGTCCGTCTGGCTCGGTATATCCCTCTTACTTATTTCTTCCACCAAGCAGAGGTTTTATATATATATATATATATATATATATATATGTATATCAGTATATAATTATATGCTGTGAGGCATTTCACCTTAGTCCTTAGAGGTAACAACGCATCCGTAGCATTCTTTGTCTGAAATTGGATGTATTACTATTAAGTGAACTTTTAGCGCGTTTGTTTCTTCAGTTTTATAAGCTAAGTTCCGGATACTAAAACAAAACGGTATATTTGTTTGCGTTCGAAAAGCACCTCTTGCACTCGCACAATCGTATATACTATCTAAACCACTACGACACCTTTTATGTTATCGTAGAATCTATTTAAATATTGTACTGGCGGTGTAAGAATATCCACTACCACTACCCCATATCGTCCCTTGGATGTCGTAAAAGGCGAAAGAGAGAAACAAAAGAGATGAACAGCAGCGTCTTTCTATTAAAATCTAGAAAAGACTTAACAGTTTGCCAACCGCCTGTCAAGCGTAACCAAATATTTTTCCCCTTATATGCAATTTATGGGGAAGCCTATGTTCATGAGACTTTGACAGGCTTTTTAGCAGGCAGAATAGACCGATTTTACTTCAGTATGATAGCGCCAGATCACAGACATCTTTAGCCTTCTTTCTTCTTCTTACTCTATAGGCATGTTTAATATAAGAAAGTTTTTTCACAATCACCACGCATAGCAGGACCTCACGCAACTTTGAAGCTGCTGTACAATACATATTTATTTTAATTAAATGCCATGTAGTGACGTATGAGAATCCAACATTTAATTTCATCCAACGTGTCGTAGAAAACGACTATGGAAAATTACAAAAAAAATCATTTCGTTTACACCAGACGATAATACTCATACCGGCAACAAGCAGGAGAATCAAGGGTGTAAGACGTCTGGTACTGCAATGGTTAATTCGCCTGCCAAGCGTAAAGACAAATATTCCTTACAGTGTAAGTGACTCATGTCCAGCATTTGACTTTCACGGGCTCGTGAAGAAGAAGACAATTAAAAAAAGCTAGCTTTTGTAAACAAAATGCAGAAACCTTTTCCCAGACTTTTATATTTATCAAAGTTGTGACTCTTTACTTTTCACTTTAATATGTTGTGTTTACTTATAAATAAACTAAGTTGTTGAGTTAAGTAAGTATATTAAAATATTTAAAAAATCCTTTTATTTGAATCATTTTGATAGACCGGGAAAATATTGCTTTGCAAAGAATACGTACAAAGCAGATCTACAAAGTAGGTGAGAAATAGCACACGTCAATGAATGAATCCATTTTGCTAATTACTCTGCCTTTAGCAAGTAATGCCTTATGTAATATCAAATAAAGCAGTGTTATATTTGCCTTGAATGCTCAAATTCATACTAACATCTAGGCAATAAAATTTTATATATAATGCTATCAAATATTTTCAGTAGAACTAGAATGAGTAAGTTGAAATGGCAATAGGCCAGTAATATAGCCCGAAAAACCGACAATTAATGGGGAAGAAAGGTTCTTGAGTGGTGGCCTCGTCCAGTTAAGAGAAGGCGTCACTCCACAAGATGGCGCAGAGCCGTGTTTTGTGGCGTTCCTTGGTGGAGGCCTGTTCGGTAGTAGACTTGTGAAGTGTTGTAACAATAATAAGCTTGTATTAAAATTTTCTGAAGCATTGGTCACAAAAATTTACTGTCCAGTGTAGCAATTTTTTGGCATATTTATTATACCCAATTACCCAAATACGAGCATGTAGTTTAAAAATTCATCTATTCACTACCTGCGTTTTTCATCAGGTCGTTATTCCATCTAGTGGAGAGTCACCCGACACTGCGCTTTACAGTACATGGCTGCCACTCGAGAACTATTCTTCCCAATGGTTGTCGGTTCTTAGAGCTATATACTCGTATATATCATAAGTTATAGTTCTGGCCAAATAAAAAGTAAACGGTTGGACACTGGCGTCCTTCTAGTTTTCAAATTTAATTTTTGTTCTTTGTATAAATTAAAACACTTTATATTACTGCAAATAGTTTCAATTACACCTTTTAACTCAGATCACGTATGTATGCTACTACTACTCGTGAACTTTGCTCTCTGCCAACTTTCAAACTAACGGAACTGTATGAGCATAATCCCATATAATTAATTTTATAGATTATAAATCTACCAAATCTATATTTTCTAATCTAAATATTATATTGATCGACAAAACTCTATTATAAATAGATAAATGTTTGTAATAGAATAGGATAGAATCATTTTTATTCAATATAGATTACAAGTATACTTATTGAAAGTCATTTAAGTTTTACCAATGGTTATGAAATAAACCTCTGTCCTGGGAAGAACCAGCAGGAAACCAGAGGTTTTTGAACGACAGTGACAGTGTGGTCTTTGACGAGTCTCCACTTCATATTCATTCATATAGCACTTCAACTTCTAAAACCACCAGAAAACCACTAAACAAATTTTTGTTCATTAAGAAAGAAAACAATTTATATTAGGTATATTAATAATTGGTTACCTTTATTATTACATACTGTGTAACAAAATATTAGATTTCTATGTAAACAATCAATAAATCAAACAATTCAACATCAAGAATATATTATTTTATCAGCTGTTATTTTAAATTAAATCGTTTTCTTCAGATAAATTACTTTTGTCGACACCATCATCATCGGTTTCAGATCGAAATTAT
Organism: Parnassius orleans; assembly: GCA_029286625.1. Lineage (NCBI taxonomy): Eukaryota > Metazoa > Arthropoda > Insecta > Lepidoptera > Papilionidae > Parnassius > Parnassius orleans. The sequence goes on along the minus strand of JAGSMP010002474.1, from coordinate 13,948 downwards.
TATTTGGTACTAATTTCTTTTATAACGCTTATAGGAACTTCAATTTCGTTGCAGCATTTTCCTGCAACCTCAAACCGCAGCGTACTCTTATTAAGGCAGTTAAAGGATTTAAGTTCATTCTATTCCTCTGCTTTTTTTTTATTACATTAATACTGATAAATAATCTCTCACCATGAGCATAGGAATGCAGAAGTATTAGGAGAGTAATCGCAAAAGTCGCTAATTTCTCAAATTTGGGTTCTATCGGTATGGATCGTCTTACGCATGTCAATTTTAACGAATCATTGTTCACTACACAGTAAAAGTAAATACTCCTGAAATGAAGTAATAATATATTTCGAAACGTGTAAGTGCCTTAATGCAAGCAATATTCCTCTACTAGAAGGGGGGTCGAAACCACCAGTTTTAGTGGAAAATCCACTAAGTTGGCAACATTACTAAGCCACGTTTGCGCCAATACCAAGCATTTGCATAATGATTTAGGCGTGATATTTATACCCACCCCCACCCGGAATGGATGAACATAGAGGAACCCACATGGCTGGCCGAAGTGAAGAGCCGACGTGAGGTGGCCATACTGTGTCCTTCCCGCCGCAACCGGGAGCGCAACGGAGCCGAAGTCGCACGGGAAGAGCAGTGCTGGTATGGCGATGCGCCACTCGTAATATCTTTATTAAATAACAAGCGACCCGCCCTGATACGATCTACTAAATTGACGTACCCAGGCGAAGTATTAACGTATTAAGATTTAACATAATCATCAAAGACAATTTGTTTTATAAATTTTTCGATATCTCAAAAATAAACAAATTTTTGTTTTATAGCCTTGATCATTCCAAAAATTGCTCTCTATCTGTTCTATTCCGAAGATTAGCTCGGACAACCAAACCTACAGACAGACAGACAAAATTTTTGAAAATGATTATTTGTCTTAATGGCACGCAAATAAAATCAGCTCAATAAAACACAGTTATTTCAATATTTCACACAGTCTTTTCACATGTCTTAGCATATTATAATATTATTAACACCAATTTCATGTTGACCTACGAAAAAAATTAAATCAAATTATACTTTAATGGGCAGTTTGCGTAGCCGGGATATAGTCTCGCCACCTTTTCATTCCAGCTCACCAATTTTAATTACATTAATAATGTCGGTCATGATGAATTTTAACATTGGCTAAAACATTTTTATGTAAGATATTGTGAATAAATCATGCACTTAGCCTAGATTAATAAGTGAAGAAAGAGAATTTTAAGCAATTTTTATAGGTATAGCAAAATTGCTTAATTGCACTCTTCTGCTGTTGTTTAAAGATTAATACTCGCAGCTACACCTGTCTTGTAACTTAGGCCTTTTTTACACGAGAACATATGAAAGTCCTTGCTAACAAGTGTTGACATTCTTATTTTTAACTGAAAAAACCCTACAACTAAAGACATTCCACAGTTTTTAGGGCTACTCTTTTACGATGCGAGAAATCAAATTGTAAACTTCTCTTCCTACTCCCGGCATGCTAAATCTTTGCCAACTTTCAAATCCTTAGTTACTGAGATGAGATAATGAACACTATCTCTTATCACTATCTATGTCATCTTAATTACATATGGTATATACATGTATGATTTTTATTTAAATCTAAAATTTAGTTTTATTATATAATTTTTATGTACACCTCCGTCTTTACGTATTTTAAGTTTCTGTCCATCCAAAAGGAGCCTAGAACAGATCGCTCTTAGCGATAACGTCACCAATTGTACAATTGATTTAAGAAGCATTTTTTTCTTTATATTGTAATTGGTTTATGATATATATGTTGTGTAAATTGATATTTATTTGAAAATTGGTCATATATATAAGCTTACATTGTAGCAAACAGTTGCCTGTAATTAATAATAATTATTGCATTTGTTCACGATTTTTATTTTATTTTCTAAGCAATGCTTTAGGTATTGAAAGTAAGAGATGGCATTTTTAATTATTTTTCCTAAAAATATTTAAATTGTATAAAAAATTAATTATATATTTAAATGATGGTAATAATTTTGTGTATAAAATAATTATATATTTAATTGAAGGTAATAACTCCTTGTAGTGACGTGTAAGAATACCCACTACCCCATATCTTCCCGTGGGTGTTGTAAGAGGCGACAGAGGGAAACTGAGGCAGAAGATGGGCAGCAGCATCTTTCTGATAACAGCAAAATAACAATAAAAAAACTGCGGTTGCCAAGCCGTTCGCCAAGCGTAGCAACTATGGCAATATACCCCCCCTGAATAAAGTTATGAAGAGACGGCCCCCAGTCCCCAGCGGCCCCGCCATTCCTGGCTACGGTGGCGACCATGGTAACGGCGGGGTAGGGGGTGCTAAGAATCTCCGGTGGAGGTTCGGTTGCCACCTAAGACGACTCGACCTGGCAACATATAATGCATGCACCCTGAGGACTGTCGAGCTGGAAGAAGAGATAGACAAGTTGCGCTGGAATATTATATGGTTATCCGGGGTCCGAAGAGAAGGGGAGGACATGGTAATCCTCGAATCCGGCAACTTGTTCTATCACCGGGAGGACGAACATCTGTCCCAAGGAGGTGTCGGATTTATCGTCCACAAGTCTCTCGTTAAAGTTGTTAAGATTGGTGTTGTGTCGACGAGGGTTGCGTACCTTATACTCAGAATCACTAAACGGTATTCGTTGAAGGTCATACAGGTTTACTCCCTAACCTCGACACATCCCGATGAGGAGGTGTTGGAAATATATGAAGATATATCTAGAGTCATGCATTCCTCCAATACACATTATACCGTGTCAATGAGAGATTTCAACGCAAAACTAGGCACAAGAGAGAACGGTGAGCAGAAGGTAGAGAAATTAGGGCAACGGTACCCAAGGGGCCAGCAGCTGGACGACTTCATGGAGAAGGAGGGACTCTTTCAGAAACGGCCCCACAAGAAGTGGACCTGGTCGGGCCCTGACGGTTCGATAAAAAATGAGATTGACTTCATTATTACGACTAGACGGCAACTGTTCAGTGATGTTTCAGTGATCGCGAGGGTGAAAACCAGCAGCGATCACCGAATGGTGAGAGGCACACTGAACCTAAACGTTAAGTTGGAGAGCTCACGTTTAATGAAGTCAACCCTGCGTCCCCCTCGGGCTCTAATCCAAATTCCCGATAACTTTCAGCACGAATTACAAAACCGTTTTCAGTGCCTAGAATATTGCAATGCAGTGGACGATATGAATGACAAGCTCGTGGAAACTGTCCATGCGGTCGGAGCTAAGTTTTGTAAGACCCACCGCTGAAGAACACTAAAACTCTCCGATCACACTCATAATCTCATGGCTGTTAGACGGGAAATGAAGCTATAGTCTTCAGCAGATTTGACAATGAACAGGCAACTGAAGAGACAGATCTCCAAATGGATGCGGCGGAACTTACGCAACTTCAATACAGCTCGTATTGAAGAAGCAATCGAGCGGAACCAGGGCTCCAAAGTCTTAGCTAGAGATCTGTCTACCAGATAGAGCCAACTGTCGAAGCTGAAGACCGAGTGTGGCAGCGTCGTTTCCGGGACACCTGAGATTTTGAGTGAGATTGAGAGGTTCTGTGGGCAGCTGTACATATCATCGTTGGAGCCACACACAAGTGTGAGTAACGATCCAAGAGCAAGTCTTATCAGGCACTATTCCGATGATATTCTGGACGTTATTCTGAGCGAGATTAGAATGGTTCTTCAGCGCCTTAAATACGGCAAGTCACCGAGTGAGGATGGAATAATAGCGGAGCATCTAAAAGCGGGTGGAAAACCGATACTTGAAGTCCTTCCGAAGCTCTTTAATTCCGACCTCCATGGTGGTACTACACTGGAGCCGTGGAGCAGTAGTGCGGTGGTCTTATTCTTCAATAAAGGCGACAACGCTCTCTTGAAGAACTACAGACCGATTTCCCTTCTGAGCTGCGTCTACGTACTGTTTTCGAGAGTCATTACGAATCGTCTCGCACGCAGACTCGATGACTTCCAGCCTCCCGAACAAGACAGTTACCGAAAAGGATTTAGTACCATAGACCACATACATATCCTTTGGCAAATTGTACAGAGGACCGAGGAGTACAATTTGCCACTATGTCTTGCGTATGTGGACTATGAGAAAGCCTTTGGTTCCTTCGAAATTTGGGCGGTGCTGCAGTCCCTTCAGCGGTGCCAAGTTGACTGTCGGTATACCGAAGTTCTGAAGTGTTTGTACAGTAGGGCTACGATGGCTATTCGAGTACAGAACCAGAGTACGAAACCTACCCAACTGCAGAGAGGTTTAAAACAGGGTGACGTTATATCCCCGAAACTCTTCACCGCTGCATTGGGAGACGTTTTCAAGCTACTGGACTAGAAAGAATACGGTATTAACATCAATGGCGAGTACATTACTCACCTTCGATTTGCCGAAGATATAGTCCTTATGGCAGAATCGCTGGAGGACCTAAGCACTATGCTCAAAGACCTCAATTGTGCCTCCCAACGGATAAGTCTTAAAATGAACATGGACAAAACAAAGATCATGTGTAACGTCCATGTCACACCTATGCCGTTAGTTGTTAAGAGCACTAAGCTCGAAATTGTTGGTGAGTATGTTTACTGGGACAAATAATTCGACTAGGTAAGTCCAACTTCAACCGAGAGGTCAATCGAAGTATTCAACTCAGCTGGGCAGCGTTCGGGAAACTACGACACATCTTCTCGTCAGGTATACCTTAAAACTTGAAAACGAGACTGTACAACCAGTACGTGTTGCCAGTGATGATTTATGGATCTGAGACGTGGTCCTTCACTGCTGGCCGTATGAGGAAGCTCAAGGTCGCTCAGCGAGGTAAAGAGAGGGCTATGATCGGGGTTCCTCTGCGTGATAAAATTAGAAATGAGGATATCCGCAGTAGGACAGAGTGACCGACATAGCCCAACGGATTATTAAGCTGAAGTAGCAATGGGCCTTCCATATAGCTCGAAGAAACGACAACCGATGGGGAAAAAAGTTTCTCGAGTGGCAGCCAGGAACCGGTAGGCGAAGTCTAGTGCGACCCCCCACTAGATGGGTGCCCACGACCTGGTAAGGCATGCGGGAAGTCGATGGATGCAGGTGGCTCAGGACCGTGCTTTGTGGCATTCTTTGGGGAAGGCCTATGTTCAGCAGTAAAATGTGATGGGCTGTAATGATGATTAGTAATTTTGTGATTTTTAAGCTTTCATTAGACACACAACATTTATTCCTTCAATGTATATCCATCCCCAGAAACAAATCAAAACTTTATTTACTTTTTTTTATCTAGGCTCATCACGCTATCACTGTGCTAAATTATAAATTCAAAGAACTTATAATTTAGTTCAAATAGTTTTAGAGAAATCGCGAAATGTGTGACGGACTGAAGCGGTCCGATAAGTTTTCCTTTTGGATATTTGAGAAATAATACTTGGAACAAAGTGCGCAAAAATATTTAACTTTACTGCCAAAACATGAACCATAAAGCAAGAACACTAGACCTTAATTATAATTTACTTTAACATTCAAATAACAATTTATTTTAATAGATATTGTTACCCTAAAGCAAGTTGTTGGTAATTAATTACTCCTCGTCATGCATCTAATTAATTTATGTTTATACTATAACAAGATGAAAATGTGAAAACTTTAAGGAATGGATATTTTAATGTGAAATGACTCAACATTTTACCCGGAATTTGGTACCTATCGCCACATCTCTGACACTACATCATCTTTTTCCCTAATAAATCAATTTAAAATGTAAAGTTACAGCTATATACTTCCCACTCCTGGGCGCAGGTCTCCTCTCTGGTAAGTAGCTGCCAATAGACTCCTAGAACCAACTTCAAACAAAGAAGGCTACATATGCGTTGCCATCTCTGTGAACTAAAATGGAATGCTCCGCCCGCACGGGTTGTAATTATACTGGCTCTATACCCTTCAGACCGGATCACAAGTATGGCGGCAGAATACTTACCTAGATGGACTGCATTTCTGCTGACGGATAGTATTTTCTTTCAAAAACATATTTCAGATCGATCGTCGTGATTTGACATTTAACACTTTTCGAAATATTTTGTAAAACATTGCATAGATTTATGTTTGACGTTCTTCGTGTCTTTGTTTTAGTCAAGAGCTTCGTAGTTAAACTTTCAGACAAACCCAAAAGTCTTCCTAATTTCTGAAAGTGTAACGGTGCAGAAAAGTGTTCGCCCGCGGTTTCAGTTCAGTTTCGTGAATTTCTTCTTTGAAGTATTTTATAATTTTTGTACATGTAAGTTTCTTTACGATATTTTTCTTCATCGCCGAGTAGGTGGTTAGTTAGACCTTAAAACTGCTATTAACATTTTTAAAGGTTCGAGGATCAAAATCAAATTGCCGCCTGCGTACTATAAAATTAAATATAAACCCGCTATACTGGAGATAAATTGGCTAATACCTGTAGTTTCATACAAGTTAGTTAATTAGTTAAAGGCAAATTGGTTGGATTAAATATATAATATAGAGTGTTAAAGTGTTTCTTGGAGTTGTCTACTGTCCATCTCAAGTGGACTACTTCTCCGATTTGGAAGAAAATTTGTTGCTTTTCAGTTCTGCCTGCACACATCACATTATCATGGGTGACTTTAACAGTGACCTATTAGGGGTTTCTCTCAAATCTTGCAAACTGAGGTCGACCATGATGTTGCATAATTTCACTATTTTTCCTCTAAATGCAACACATCACAACTTCCATTCTGCTGACACCTGGATCGACCTTATAGCCGTCTCGTCCGTTGAACACGTTGTCAATTATAGACAATTCCCTGCTTCTGGATTTTCACGGCATGACCAGCTTTTCCTGTCATACAAACTAAAGTCTCCCAAGCCTTTATCCATGTCTATCACTATTCGAAGTCTTGCTAGACTAGATATACATAAGCTTAAGTGTGATGCGGATGCTATTAACTGGTCATCTGTATATACTGCCTCCACAGTTGATGAAAAAGTCGACTTCTTTAACGGCAACATTTTATAACTGTATAATAAACATGCCTCTAAGCGTGTCGTTCGACTTCAGCGTCCTCCTGTTCCATGGATCACGACTGGGGTAAGAATGGCTATGGCAAACGCGACAGAATGTTTTGTTTTTAAGAATCGCACTGATATAAAGTAGCAGGCATATAAAGCTGCGAGAAATCGATGTAATCAGTGGTGACATCGATTTCTCGCAGCTTTTATTGAGAGCTACTAAACGCCGCTATATCCACAAACAAGTACTTAATTAATCTTCGGCTGATATATGGAATTTTCTCAAAACGCTTGGATATGGAAATTGCAATTTGACTATAATAGCATCACCTTTTCTCCTGACGATTTTAATCGTCATTTTCTGTCTTCAAATAGTTTCTGATAATTCTAGAGCTAATGCTATCTCATTTATATCTTCCATGCCTCCTTATTCTCACGAAACTTTCACTTTTTCTCCTGTAGATGAAGGCGAGATACGCAAAGCCCTTCTATTTATTAAATCGAATCCTCCTGTTCCATGGATCACGACTGGGGTAAGAATGGCTGTGGCAAAACGCGACAGAATGTTTCGTGCTTTTAAGAAGAATCGCACTGATATAAAGTAGCAGGCATATAAAGCTGCGAGAAATCGATGTAATTAGATGGTGAGAGCTGCTAAACGCCGATATATCCACAAACAAGTACTTAATTCATCTTCGGTGATACGGAATTTTCTCAAAACGGATATGAAAATTGCAATTTGACTATAATAGCATCACCTTTTCTCCTGACGATTTTAATCGTCATTTCTATCTTCTCAAATAGTTTCTGATAATTCTAGAGCTAATTCTATCTCATTTATATCTTCCATGCCTCTTTATTCTCACGAAACTTTGATGATGTGAGTAAGGTAATGGTTATGCACATGTTGGATGCTGTTTTACCGTGATAACTCATATCATTAACTTTTCGCTGACGAATGGTGCTTTCCAACTCTCTGGCGTAAAGCCTTTATTATTCCCATTCAATCCACCGATTGTAGCGCTATATCCAATTTCAGAATTCTATCCTGCCTTTTCTCTCTAAGGTTCTGGAAGCTGTTGCTCATAAACAGATTTCTTCTTTTGTTTCCTCAAATAATATTCTTTCCCTTATCAGTCGGGTTTCCGCCTGGTATTCTTCTACTGCTCTTCTCAAGGTGACCGAAGATATTCGAGAGGGGATGGAAAAATCAAAACTGACCGTCCTCATCTTAATTGATTTTTCTAACGCATTTAATTCTTTTGATCATGATATCTTGTTGGCTCTTCTATCTCGTCTTTGGCTCAGGAATGGTTCTCATCAAATCTTCGAGGGCGCCAACAGGCCGTGCGCACTGAAAATATACTTTCAGACTGGTGTGGCGGTATAGTCTCTCCTCTTCTGTTTTCAATTTTTATCAATCTCATCACATTAAATCTCAAGTGCTCTTACCATCTGTATGCCGATGATCTGCAGTTATATGTGCAAGTGGAACCCTCAAATATCTCTAATGCTATCTCATTATTACATGATGACTTGAAATACATCTCCGAATGGTTCCTGTGTATGGCATAAACGTGAACCCATCTAAATAAACGATAATCTTAGGTAGCCCACGATTATTATCGAAACTAGATATTCCAACCTACCATTAATTATGTTTAAAAATAATGTCATACCATTCTCTCCCATGTAAGAACCTTCTACTGTATATTGATGGTTGCAACATAGAACAAACATATACAGGAGGTGAGTCACAAAATACTGGAACTTTGCGATTTCTATATCGATTAAAAACTTTCTTCCCACCAATACTAAGAGATTTTACTTGTCCAGTCACTTATTCTACCGATTATTGAATATGTTGATGTGTGTTGCTCAGACCTGTCTCAAAATCATCTTAATACATTGATCGTCTACTAATAACTGCATCAGATACATTTATGGTCTCGTAAATACGATCATCTTCTTTCGTGCTCAGCTAAATATTGCCTATCCGTCAGCGCAGATATGTTAGAATACTCTGCACCCTTTTCACAATTTGAACGATTCATGTGTCTGAGTATCTGAACCAAATTTCAATACCTGGGAGATTCTCAATCGTTCTCTCCGTTCTTCGGCTAATCTTGAGTTGCTCACCCTTCACACTGTACTGGTTATTTATCTCACTTTCCTCACGGCCATCAGACTCTGCACGACATCCAATTAAAAAGCTCCCAACAAGTTTGTTTTTAAAAATCAAGTCCGTAATGCATGAAAAATCGTTGCAAGTTTGAACTAACACAGCTCTTATTTTCATTTATTTAATTATGTATATTTCATATTTGTTCTGACATATAATATTTATATGTATGTGTATATATGTACTGTATGCATATATTTGTGTATTTATATATTTATATATGTATATATTGTGTGTACTTAAGTATATAAGTGTATGTATGTGTGTGTATATGTATATTTATATGTATATATAATGAGGATGATTCGCTCGCGTCCGTAGGCTTGACCACCTAACCCAGGGCCCACCCCTACACGTGTCCCCGGTGGTGCTAAACGAGCGACAAAGCGAAAGATTAGACTCGGCTCGCCGTATGGTAGCGGCGTAAAATCTACCACCCCTTAGTCGCACCATGAGCCAACAAATAAAAAATGGCCCTGAGTTCGGCGCCCCTTTAATGGGGCAGGGTGCAAGAATCTCCGAGTAAAACTGGCGACGAGGTTCGCCACCGTCACGTTCTGTTCCCCGGAGGGGCGAAAAGTGGATTATGGAGGTCTGTCCACACGCTGAATGTATGAGCAATGAATGATAAGATGGATGAAGTATGTGAAATGATGAATGATAGAGGAATAGATGTGTTATGTGTAAATGACGAACGAAAGGGAAAGGATGCCACTGCACATGGCATGTATACCGCTTACTGGTCTGGTGTAGACGAGACCGAGCGGGCATGCCAGGAGTCGTGTGTCATCCTTTCAGAAAGAATGGGTCAATGTGTGAAAGAGTATGAATGTGTAAGCCCAAGGTTGCTATGGATACGAAATGAAAGTGGGCTTAAAGAAGTTGTTTGTGCTAGGGGTGTACGCCCCAGACATGTTCAAGCCCACTTATATCCGAGAGCAGTTTTGGGACATGGTAAGGATGGTGTTGAGGAAATGTAAGAGAAATGAAAATATTATTATGTTAGGAGATTTTAATGGAAGGGTTGGGGTGAAGAGGTCTGGTTATGAAAGGATATTAGAACGTTCGGCGATGAAAGTAAATGAGAATGGTGAAGACCTCCCTCGCCAATGTGTGGAAAAGAATCTTTTGTGACGAACACTTTTCGCTATAAAGGGATTCACATGTATACATGGGAAAGAGGTGATGATAGAAGCATGATAGATTTCATAATTGTGGATGAAAGAATGTGAGCGCAGTGGTAGATACGGTTTACTGGGGTCCAACGTTGGGACGGATCATTATTGGTCTTATGTCGAATTAATGGTCTATTCAAGCGTTGGCGGCATCGGACATCTGTGTCTACCACTGCGTTGTACAGCGTATAAGAATAGAGAGGTTAAGATGAAGATGAAAGAGAAGTATAAATGTAGACTGAGAGAGAATATTAGTGGTTTGAATGAAATATGTATGAATGATTTAGACCTGAAGACTGTATGGAATAATGTTAAGAAAGTTTTAGTGGATGCAGCCACCGAAGTATGTGGTGTAACAAGTAGAGAATGAAAGGAAAAATAATACGTTGTGGTGGGATGATGAGGTACGGATGGAAGTTGAAGCAAAGAAGCATGGCTAGATTTACTGAACAAAGCTGGTAATTCTGGCGGTATGAATGATGAGATTGAAAGAAAAAGGCAGACTTTAGACTTATAAATAGAGAGTAAAAGAAGTTAGAAAGGAAAAAGCAAGAAAGAACGGATAAGAATGATAGAAGGATATCTGATAACTTCCAGGCAAATATTAAAATGTTCTGGAAACTCGTAAGAACTGCCAGGGAAATTGAAACAGCCTAGAATGAATGCTATACGAGACGAGAATGGCTGTATGCTGAATGATGAAGCTTCAGTTTAAAAGATGGAAGGAATACTTTGAAAGCGTGTTTATGAGTGAAGAGTCGTCTGAATTAAGTGAAATAGAAATTTCGAAAGAAGTGGAGAGGTGGGAGATAAGTGTAGATGAAATAATGAAAGCAATGAAAAGCATGAAAGCAGGTAAGGCAGGCGGATATGATAGAGTATCACTCGAAATGCTAAGGGCTGGAGGGGTGGTGGCAGGCCTGCCACCTTGTTTAATTTATGTTGGGCTGAAGCGGGTACTGGAAGACTGGTGCAAAGCCGTTATAGTCCCAATATAAGGAAAAAGGGTCACAACAGGACTGTAAAACTACCGTGGTATCAGCTTAGCATTGTGGGTAAACTGTATGCTAAGGTGTTAATTGAAAGAGTTATGGAAGAAACTGATGGAAAAATTTGGGATGTGCAAGCTGGATTTAGAAAGGGATGGGGTGTACGGATCAAGTCTTTTCATGCATGATTGCGAGAGTTTTGGCCAAAACCAGAAAGTTTTTTGTGCGTTCATGGACTTGAAAAGGCTTATGACAGAGTGGACAGGAATATGTTATGGCAAACACTGAACTCATTTGGTTTGAGCGCTGGTTTGATACAGGCATTAAGGTCTCTTTATAGGGACTCTAGTGCTTGTGTCAGGATCAACGGGTCTACTCGGACTGGTTTGGCATCCAAAAGGTGTCAGACAGGGCTGTGTAGCTTCCCGTGGCTGTTTAACCTATTTATGGACAGTTGTTTGCAAACTTTGAAAGTTGAAGAATGTGGGTTGAGAATGGGTGAGTTAACCGTCAAATGCCTTTTGTACGCCGATGATCAGTCATATTGCATCGTCGGCGGCCGAGTTGCAATGATGGTTACTTAATTGGTCATTAAAGAAAGAAATATGAAAGTGAACGCAAGTAAAACGAAAGTGATGGTTTTGAAAGAAGAAAGTAAACGTTATGTGAAATAAGAATAGAAGGGGCTGATTGAGCAAGTGGATGAGTTTGTATATTTGGGATGTTTATTTAGCAGGGATGGTAGATATGATAAGGAAACAGAACGACGAGTGAACGCAAAATAGAGTGAATGGGGCTCTACGCTATTGTGAGGAGTCAAAATGTGTCAAGGCACGTTTGGCAATTCATAATGCTATGTTAGTCCCTACTTTAATGTATGGTAGTGAAAGTTGGGTGTGGGAAAGAAGCATGAGTAGAATAAATGCTGTAGAAATGCGGTCATTAAGGAGTATGCTAGGGCTGAATCTGAATGACAGGGTGAGAAATAGTGTGATAAGAGAAAAGTGGTTTGCAAGATGACGTTGTGACCAGGATTAAGAAGGAATGCTTCGGTGGTTTGGTCATGTAGAAAGAATGAACGAAGAAAGAGTGACAAAGCAAATTTATGCTGCAGAAGTGAACGAGAGTCGGAAAGGACGCCCTAGACGAAGGTTTATCGACCAAATTGGCGATATATTAAAATGGGCCAGATTAGAGTACCCTTAACCGACGTGTGTGTATGCGTAGATATATGGATGTAAAGGAGGCGAGAGAGGTGTAGGATCGTGCCAAATGGAAGTCCGTAGTCTCTGCCTACCTCTCTGGGTGACAGGCGTGAGTGTTTATGTATTATGTATGTATATGTATAAACAATTTTTTATTTTTAGCCTTTCTATTTTGATTACTGCTGCACCGCCTCTTTTGTCTATCTCTTTAGCCTAATGGTTGAGTGGGAGAATGCCCTGGCATTAAGTCCGCCATATATGTACAACTTTGTGCATGAAAGTTTAAATAAATAAATTAAACCCCCGTTTACATTAAGTTTTAAAGTAAGTACTAATAATAATATTATATTCTAATAGGTTGGTTAATATTTAATAGGTTTATAACAACAGTAAAAAAAAACGCGCGGTTGGTGTTGATTCTATACGGGTGAATTATTGAAATATGGTGGTGGGGATTTGTATTCGGCGATATAGGAATTTTTGTCGTTATGTGGGAAAAAGAACAAGTCCCTAATACTTTTAAGGTATCCTCATGAGCCCTATATAAAGGCAAGGTGACCGGTTGAACTGCAATTCTTACCGTGGCATTTCACTACTTTCAGTGCTTGGAAGTCTTCGCCAGACTTCAATTAAACCGCCTCAGGAAACTTTCTGAAAGGATTTTGCAGGAATTCCAGTTCAGCTTCTGACCTGATCGTGGTACCTGTGAGGTCAACTGCAGGAAAAGCAGAGAACAGGGTCGTAATATGTATCTCTGTTTTGGAGACCTTGAAGGCATTCGACAGTGTACCGCGAGAAGCCCTCTGGATAGTGCTGCGGAAAATGGATGCACGGAGAAGTTTGTGAGATTTATGAGACTCCTGCATGACGACATGTTGAGCTGCGTCGCAGTAAACTGATCAGTCAGAATTTTTCCCGTTATCTGTGGGTAACAAAGGGTGTGTCTTACCCACACTTTTCGCGTTATACTTTGCTGTTGTAGTCCAGGAAGTCAAAATCTCCTCCTGAAGGAATCCGCATTCGTTTCACCAATGATGGCAATCTTTTCAGCTTAGACAGATTTAAGGCCCGTACGAAAGTGTCTTACGCACTTATTACAGAGATCGTCTACGCAGATGATCTATGTTTTGTGACCGATTCCCCAGCTGGCCTGCAACAGCTTGACCACCTTTCATGAGTCGTGCCGTAGTTTTGGTCTGAAGATAAGTGTTAAAAGACGAAAGTGATGTCTTTAGATATCTACGGTCAAGAGACACTGGCCATCAAACTCGGTGATGATATACTTAAGAAGATCAATACATTTCGTTATCTGGGAGCACGATAACATCAAAGTGTGACCTTGATGCTG
>JAGSMP010002473.1:0-23025 GCA_029286625.1 Parnassius orleans | reverse complement strand
GAAAGTGATGTCTTTAGATATCTACGGTCAAGAGACACTGGCCATCAAACTCGGTGATGATATACTTAAGAAGATCAATACATTTCGTTATCTGGGAGCACGATAACATCAAAGTGTGACCTTGATGCTGAAATCAACAGTCGGTTTTGTAGATAATCGCATTAATTACTAGTAATTTTGTTGACATAATAAATCATTTTCATATTTACCTTCAATATTCAGTTCGTTTTTAATTTCTTCCCATAACTGGTTGATTACTCTTCTATTTTTATGGTTCACATCTTTGCTGTTCCATATCGGTGTCCTCTCAAAAATTGCTGAAATAATTTGCTCTTGCACGTCCGAGGACATTTCGACACGTCACAAAAATAAATTGCACAACAGTGCACCGCTCGTTGCCCGCCTCCGCGCCGCTGCCGCGCCGCTGCTTTCGAGGGTCGGTCCATTTGATTTTACGCATAAGATCCTGCCGCTCCCGCGCCGCCGCCGCCGCCGCCGCCCCGCTGCCCGCAAGATTCGAGGCAGAGGCCTAACGGTCTGGAAGTGCTCAGTGCTTCAAGGACGTTACCTCGTGCGCATTTGTTTTGGCGGGATTGATTAATAATTTTAGTTTTTGAGACAGTTCCGTGTTGACTATCACGAGCGACAGTTCAATCGTTTTGTTTATTAAATTATTGTCGTTATTACTTGTTATTTATTACTTAATGATATTATTCTTGTTGTTACGTTTTGAGTTTCTTGTTTTGTTTTTATAATGCCTAAAGCGTACGTTTATAGTGCTCGTGAATACGGCAACATGTTAATGTGCCTTGGAGAAGCTCGCGGGAATGCTTCACGTGCATTACGAATTTACTGAGAGAAATTCCCGACCGCTCGACATCCAGCTTACTCTCGTCTGATAACAGCAGCATTTCAGCCAGTGTTGGAAAATCGGCCCATTGCTCTGGTAGCGGCAGGAGGTGGAAGTCAAGTGGCTGTTCACTCAGAGGAGCGCATTTTAAATGTCGTTCGCCGGAATCCGAACCTACGTACACGAAGTATCGCTAAATTGTTAAGGCGTCGGGATGGAACAAGTGTGTCATACTGTACAGTTCACAAGGTGTTAAAGCGTCCGAATGCGCCCATACAAAGTGTAAGCTTTAGTTTCCGGCGATCACAACCGCCGGCGAGTTTTCTGCCGTTGGTTATTAGACCAGCAACAACGTGTGCCTGGTTTCATTGAGCTCGTCATCTGGACGGACGAGTCGACATTTACCAGAAACGGCCTGTGGAACCAAAGGAATACACAGGTGTAATAACCCGAGGTTAACCCGCACGCTGATTGACAAGCCGGGCACCAAACTCGATGGTCGGTTAACGTATGGGCAGGTTTATTTAAGGATCGCATACTAGGACCAGTGTTTCTGCCACAGCGACTTAACGGACAGCAGTAGGATAGAATTGGGGCTTTGCTGAAGGCCCCAATTCTCTCAATGAAGGTCCACATTTTTAGTCGAACTAAATTAGTGCCTACATGTTCGCAAATTTCTATATCATATCAATTTATTTAACCAATGGTGTCGATCGCAATGGTCTAGTGGTTTGTACTACGAGCGGACTACAAAGCGTGATGGTTGCGGTTCGATTCCCACACAGTACAAAAATTAGTGTGCATGAACACGTTTGTTTGTATTGTTGGAGGCCTTTTATGTGTAACTAGCGAACGCCAGTGGCTTCGCCCGCACGGTTTGCAATTTTCCACTTCCAGTTGAGTTATTGAGCATTATATTCAGAGCGTTTGTAAGATAGTGCTGGTATTGCTGCATCTTTAAGATTAATTTTAATGATACGACTTGTTTTGACTAACTTCATTATGGTCAGTGCTAATAAAACAATGTTTTTTTAGATAACTATACCTAATATAGCACTAGCTCCTATTACTTGCACGAGTACAATTATCATTACCTAAAAAAATTATAAATGGTCCTGGTGATAATCATATGTAATTGGTTTTTATTGAGATTTTCAAATCTTATATTTTCTTTATAAATTGTTTCACAAAACAAACATACGTCTATCACATCGTTTGACGGATAAATTAAGCCTCCTTTATCTTTATGAAATATTAATGATTTTATATCATTTTCCTGAGAATACAGGACTGCAATGCAATCTGCACACTTAGTTTTTTCCTTAAAAGCTTACAATATATCCACTTATTTACTTTTTTTATATAAGATAGGGTGACAAACGAGCTCACAGTCCACCTGATGGTAAGTGGTTGCTGTGACCCATAGACATCTACATCTATCCTCAATAAAGAATCAAAATGCAGATGCGTTGTCACCCGTGAGGACTAAAATGGAAAACCTCTTTTCCAGTAAAAAGGGTCACAACAATTTTAATTACTTCTTTTCCTTGTGTGTATGGCAAAGAAACTAAAAAGTCGTCTTCCTCATGGATACTAGAAACAGAAAATTCTGCGATCTCTTCTACGACAGGATCTTCGGTTTTTCCATCGGCTAAATTTAACCGCTGCATAGTGCTTAAATTACTTAAAGCTAATATGGTTTCATTTTGAATTGGCAGACAAATTGTATTATCGCTAATTTGTACTTCTGCATGACAAACTTACTGCACTTGGTGCACATCTTTCTAGTACTTTTGTTGCGCTCTTCCACAGTCATGGCAACGGCGCACGCATTGCTCGATGTACCTGGAGGTAGTGGGTTGAGTTTCTGCGTACGTAATACCAAGAAAATCTTTGATTTTGATTGTGAGTGTTCTTGGCAATGTTTTTTTTTCTAGTCTCTTCTGCGCTAGTGGTTTCATCCATGCCAGAGACAAGTCAATAAGGGACTCACGTCGGCTGACATGTTCGTAATTTCTGTTTGCCGTGTAAATGCACAATGCATTGAGTGCACTCAAATTCAGCAAGCGGAAGAAAATTGTAAGAGGCCATCTTCTTGAGTTTCTTGCTACATCATACATAGAACACATTTTATCCACCAGGTCGACTCCATTCTTAGTCCTATTGTAGTAAGTTATGACTTCTGGCTTTCGACTATCTCCAGAGTCTTCATCAATTGTAGCATCGTTGTGCATCGTCGAAATCAAAATAACAACTTTATTGGGTTTTGCCACATAAGACAACAGTGTACATGGTGGGTGAAACCCAAATTTGGAAGAATGTAGTGGGTTTCCTCTTGCGACACGAAATTCCCGAGGGACTTCCCGTTTATCTTTCCGTACCGTCCCGACCATAGTTGTACCGTTTTCGAAAAGTTGTTTTGCAGTTCGAAATGAAGAAAACCAGTTATCCATGGTGATATTCATATTTTTGCCAAGGACAGGCTGTGCCATTCTCATAACAATATCATGTCTTTCATTGCTCAGGTGAAAAGGACCATCTGGTTGTTGGCCAGCATATATTTCTAAATTATATGTGTAAGGATAGTGGACATCAACTAGCGTAAAAATTTCACCCCGTATTTTGCCGGTTTATTTGGAATATATTGCCTGAAAAGACAGCGGCCTCGAAAAGCTTCAGCTGTTCATCCAAGTCATTTCGGCACTAGGAATAAAATATTTTTGAAAATTTGCAAGGAACAATTCAAAATCTCCCACCGGAGCTAACTTATCAATTTTGGCACGGTCTTGGCGGTCTTCAATATCATCAAAGCGTAATACCCTGTTATAAATTTAAACCTTTTTTCCGACATTGTCAAATATATGGCGTCGATCCCCGTGTGTTTTACATGTTCAAATATAATAGCAGTACTTTTCCTTTTTCCACCTACTCCAGCCATTATTAATATTCCTATATAACCTCTAATTTCAGTTTCATTGGTCAGTGTAGCATCTCTTTCTCTTCTATATTTCTCCTTGATATGATCAATTTTCTTATTAGTATATTTGGTAATGAGGTGGATGATATGATCATCAAAAACAGTGACATGGTCTTCTAGGGTTGTTTTGGCGAGCTGTTCCTTTCGGCCCTGGGGTACAAACACTATATTATGACTTCGTATTCTACCTTTATTTGGGAACTGTTTTCGACCATAATGTATCATCTACTCCTCTGTAAAAGTCCGTGCGTCGGCGCATTGCTGAGGTGGATTATCTTCTTCAGAACTTTCGTCAGATCCTCACCTGGTATGTCTTGCTCTTGCTCAGATTCCGATTGATGGTCTTCCTCTTCTAAATTATCAACTTCTTCGTCGGAGCTCGATTCAGCTTCATAAACATCATTTCCGACATCAACTTCAGCCAGCCACGACTCAATTAATGCATCACGTGCATTGTCCATTTTTTGTCTAAAAACAAACATTATATTACAATAATCTAACAAATCAGAACAAAATAAAGTATTATTTATCTAAAATAAACGAAAACATAATAATTCAATGTAAAAAAAATACTCACGTAATTGGTCGCGCGGATTACAATTGTAGTCCACGCACTTTACTGAGCTCCTGTGACACAACCGCGTGAGTCCTGTGCTTGCGCTGCACTGATGCGTCGCTAAATCATTCATTTGAAAGTACCTGGAGGCGCCACAATTAACGCAAATCGATTCTTAGAAATTATCGATTTTGTATGGGTGGATTACATATGTAGTCCACGCGACCACTCAGGGTTAATAGAATCATAGGAAATCTGTTCTATGAATGTATGTTGTTAGCTGCTTTATTGTTTAATTATTTATTAATTTAAATAAGAATTATGTCGACGAATCAAAATCTTCGAAAGCATTCAGCATAGCCATGTTTATAATGTTGGTTTCACGTGGGGCTGGGTTGATGATTTGGTCCGATATGATACGAATAGATGACGAGGGTGATGTTGATGTAGACGGAGCTGGAGCTATTGGAGTTGGTATATGTTTTGCCATGTCTGGCGCTGAATAAGAAGTTTGTGTGTTTGGAGAGGGAAAAAAACTTTGGTTGTTATGAATAGGTTCAGAATAAACACTATTAACTGATGTTGGCCGACTCGGAATGACTTGAGGAGATGGTGTTGAATATGCACCAGCCATTGACGACGGTCGAGAATAATATTGAGGGTATGGTGTATGACGCTCATTTGATTTTGACTGATTCTGTTTATAAACAACCCATCTATTTGGTACATCATAATTTTTCGTTCATCAGTTGACAGTTCACGTAGCTTTATAGCCAATAATTTTGCGTATAGATCGCAATCATCGTCTTTGTGAGCAGGTATATTTTCATTCTGCCTTTGACCCAAAACATTTGTTAATTGTCCAAAAGCCACCGCCATTTGATTTTCAGCCGTTTCAGAAGCAGGGCGACGACGTTTATTAGTAACAGCTTGTATGGATGGTGGTCTGGATGGTGATCTAGATGGTGGTGTGGATGGTGTGGTAACCGTACTTGTACGGTCTCTTATCAGAGGGTCATCCTCTGTCTGATCTGAATCTTCTTCTATTTGTTGTGATTGCTGCAAAAAAATAATATACTTAAACTTACACTTCATTTACTTTCTTTTTACAGATGCCCACCACAGCAGAAGGATGGCTTAATATAGAAGAAGGATTCAAGACTAAATTTCACATTGCATAGGTGCATTGATGGCAAGCATGTAGTCATTGAAAGCCCAACGCATAGTGGAACAGAGTATTTCAATTATAAGAAAACTTTTAGCATTGTCTTTTTGGCTTTAGTGGATAGCAAATAAAATTTGTATTCGCAGACATCGGGAGTCAAGGAAGAATAAGTGACGGCGGCGCCTTTAATAATTGTTTACTATGGAAAAGAATAATTAGAAACGAGATAGATTTTCCACCACCATGTCCACTTCCAGGATCGAATATTAACATTCCATACATGTTTTTAGTTGACGGTGCTTTTGCATTGAGTCAACACGTAATGAAACCCTACCCTGGAAACCACGAAGTAGGCTCACCAAAAAGGTTATTTAACCAAAATTTATCTAGATCCCGAGTTGTAGTTGAAAATACGTTTGGAATTTTAACCTCAGTTTTCAGAATATTCAGACGCCCTATCAATTTAGAACCACAAACTGTAACGGAATTTACGATGACTTGTGTATTACTACATAACTTTTTGAGAACAAGTAAAAGTTCTTCAAATCGATATACTCCTCAGAGTTCGTTTGACGTATATGACAGTAGTGGAAATATGGTTACCCCTGGTTCATGGCGTAGAGATAACGACGAATATAATGCATTGCAAAATTTACCACAAATACCACGAAGATCTCCGGTGAACGCCAGAGAAGTCAGGGAAGAATTTACTTCATATTTTAATAGGATTGGATAAGTTGATAAAAATGTATAAATAAATGTAGGTATAATAACCAACGGTGTTTTTTTAATTTAGAATAAATAAATTTATTTACTTACTGTTTCGGTGTTTATCCATCATTGCAAGTATATACTGGTAGTAAAAATGACTCCATGGTTTCGTAAGCATACCAAGTTGGATTGTATATTTCTTCGGCACCTAAAATAAAATAAAAACATCGAAAATTAGAGCGAGATAGTTGCGGAATAATCGAGAAACTAACCAACTTTTAAACATAAGTTACACCTTGCTAAGCAGACTATCAAAATAATTATAAATGTATCGTAGGAACATACCTGCGCCAGAACGCATAGATTCACGTTTTTTTTTTCAAGTGCTTGCGAAAAGTAGTCATCAATATCTCTTTTTTATTTTTTATTTCCTTTACTGGCCTTCCAGTAAGTTCAGCAAGACATCTGATTGTTTCTTCTTATCTTTATGATTTGCATCTTTCGGATTCCAGATGCATGGTTCCATTTGGTAATGTTCCAGAAACGAAAGACTCTCCTCATTCGACCAGCAACTCATTTTTATTTATTTTTGTAAAATCAAGCAAGCGTGTACTTGCCGCGAGATCACAATGGCTACTAAACGCGGACCAACATGTAAATGCATCGCAAGCGCTTGCCGCAAACGCCCTTTGATCTGCGTAAAAACCGACACTCGACTGGATCGGAAGCAAGCAGGCACAAGCCCGCAAGCCAAGCCAAACGCCCTTTTACATGCTTGCGATTGTCGATCCTTGCCAAGGCTTGGCAAGCGTGTAAACGTACCATAAGCAAAATCGGCACTCTTGACGCAGTTTTGACATTTAGTTGGCAGCTGCGTATTGTGTTTGTATTGCGTTGGGATTGGAATTTAGGCAATAGCAAAACAGTATTTTTAGGAATTGTGTTCATATTAATCGTTAGTTTTCTGCAATTATCTTATTCTTTGCGATAAAATAATGGCACGATTAGCTCTTGCGTTTAATATTCTACGCCGTAATCGTGCATTACAATTAAAATAAAGACGAAATGAGCTTCAAATAATGCGTTTTATGGACTTAGTTTTTCTATGAGTCATGATGAGTTGAGGGCTAATTATTTTATTATTAAGAACTTTACTAAGAAAATAGTGCATATATAAAACCCAAAATATGCAACCTCCCAAGAGAAGATATATTACGAATGAAGTACTGTTCATCAATGTTAGTCTAAATAAAGTTCATTTACATCCTTTTAGAAGAGAATGAGAATGAGAATAGAGCCTGCCCACTTTTGGGCAGAGCTCTATTCTCATTTCTAAAAGGTTAATTGGCGTATTTCACATGTAGCAGGAAATATGAATATAATGTTAAGTTACTTTAAATGTATGATTTTATAAGAATTGAAAATAAAATTATATAGGTAAAGTAATTTTAATAAGGATTTATAAATAAAATTATGATACAAAGTTTTATTTAATACAACAATATTTTAACAACCTATCATCATTAGTATCTATTCTTCAATAAATTAATAAAATATAATTAATATTTAAATATCAGTTATAAAACTATATTTAAAATGAACAAAAATCAGTTTCTTTTACAATAGAAATTAAAAGAAAACAAATTAATTTAAAATAACATGAAAACATTGATAAAATTTAATGAGTCTTTTTTTTATTTCAAATTACAGTAATGATATTGTTGTTGTATTCTGTTTTGAAAAATTAAAACAGAACTATTAATAACTGCTGATAACCCTCAATTGTTCTAGCTATTTGGTACATTGCATTTGCTTCTTACTTTCTTTCCAGATGTTCCATATCTTGATCATTTCTTGTTCGTACAGTGTTGTTACTTGGGAAATGTGATATGGAATTAAGTTGTGATTCTGAAATTAGAATAAAAAATATTTTAAAACTGAAATAATATATTATAACTTAATGAAAAATTAAGATGGAATATTTGAATTGAAAGTTTTAAACCATCACAAGCCATTTAAAAGGATGTTTAAGATTTATAAAACATCTATATTCTCCACACTAAGAAATGACATACTTATATGATGTTAATTTATGTAAATTATTGCAATTAAAAACGGTGGGTTACCTTTTGTACCACTTGAGTGCAAGGCATACAAATTGCAATTTGCAAGTTTCTTAGGAGTGTACATTTGATGTTCTTAAAATAAATAAAACAATATTAAAATAATCCATCTATAAAGCTGAGGAAAAAATACAGTTATTCTGAGAGAAGGTAATGAATTATAACATTGTTATTTGTTATAACTGAGTGGTGAGAAAGGTCAATTGTAAGTTGAGTCTCTAAAAGTAACACTTGACCACTGTGCCTGTTATAAATCCCTTGTCTAATGTTGACAAAATGGGTGGGTTGTCAGAGGCCTATGCTGCTGTAAATTGCTATGCTAAACACACAATTTATTTAAGGCACATTTTTTTATGTGCCCAATTAAAAACAAAAAATATTATTTACTCATACTATTCTTAAAAAAACATTATTATACTTACTTTAGCCCAACCATGACCATTATTATTTATTTTGTTCCTCTTAATGAGCTTAGAGATGGATGCTCACTTCCTCTGTTTCATAAGATTCTTAACTGTGCTTCAAAGTGTTATTGCGGCAATTAACTATTTCAAGCTGCTTATAGTTATACCCAAATTGAAAGGTCTTTTAGTAATTCACACATACTTAAAAAGCACTTCACCTTTAAGCTTTAAACAAAATCAAAAGTTGATCTTTGTTTACTTTGTTTCGTGATAACAATTTTTTTCTGACATAACAAAAGAAACGAGGCAAAGGCACGCTCCATACAGCCATATAATTTTTAAAACTCGCAAATATAGCGTTTTTTTATAAGAAATGTGTGAAAATATGTTATGTTTGACGAATTATACAATTTCTTAAATGTTTTTACTACTTAAATGCTCATTTATGAAAGTTACAAAGGGTTTATTATGGTTTCACTGGTTTAACGATAAATAAAACATGCCTTTTTCTAAGAGTAACACAGCTAACTTCATGTGTTACGACAAAATTTTTGGCCAATACAAGCGCAATTCCAATTTCAATCCAATGTTAACAAAATTGTTTTCGAGAGTATGGTAATTTGTCAAGATTGTAATTACATTGGATTGAAATTGACATTGGATCGGAATTGTTATTGGATTCAAGAGTAAGCTTGCAGGTCTTTCTGCCCTAAATTGTTCAATTGCATTAATGGGTGCCTGAGTAATCCCAGGTTCACAATTTATATTTTGGTACCAACCTCTAAGGGTTCGTGGATGTGGTAAGCAGAGAGAAAACTTTTTTATTATAAAATTATAAGCCCGTGGACGATAAAAGTGCAGAGTGATGGCAATTTTCTTTAATTCTAGCCCATATTTTGCCCTAATATTAATAACATTTTTTTATTGCTATTTACTCTTTCTACCAAGTGTGACAAAAGCTCATTTGGACAAGATTCTATAACTGCAGTCAAATCATTTCTCAATGATGGACGAGTCTGTATATCTCTGATAACTTGACTAAGTTGAATTATTTTAGATTCCTTACGTTTCTTTTGATCACGTAGATTTTTTAGTTTTTTTTCCTTGTCAATAATTCTTCTCTTCAATTACGATATTGTCTTTAAAATTTTCCTCTTCCTTGGGGTCACTTCAATACCACCGATTGAAATAGTATTATCAGATAACCTAGGTAAAGGTTAAATATCTCGGTAGCGATACACAGTTGATTTACGTGGAAGATGAATTTCTACCTGGAATTTAAATAAATAAATAGACAATATTGGCTAATTTCATACAATTTATGTGTTGCAAAAGCAACATAAAAGTAATTATATTACTGTTATGCAATTATTAGGAAAATAATTAAGCTTTTAGATAATTTTTTTATAGAATAAGGGTGACGAGCACACAGTCCACCTAATGGTAAGTGGTATCTACATCTATCTTCGTTTGCGAATTTAAATGCAGATGCGTTGTCAGCCGTGAGGACTAAGATAGAATACCTCTTTTCCAGTAAAAAGGGTCTCCGATTCTCTACACTCACCATACGAAACACAGCAGCATTAAGTTGCTATTTTACGCTAGTATTCTGTGTGAGCGTGGTCCTTCCCCGGTCGAGCCGACCCATTCGTGCTACAACTATACTATTAATATAGATGCAGCATGGCTCTACCATGTAAAAAAATTATTATTATTAAGTTATTTTGTCTCTTATCATAATGTATGCAGTAACATAATAAGAATATTATTTTCTAACTAGCTGTTCCCAGCGACTTCGCCCGCGTGTAATGTATCACTATTGGATTTCATAGGTTTTTTTTTGCGCGGAACCCTAATGCTTTTTCTAAAATAAAAGAAACCTAAGTTACTACTTATAATATCAGCTATCTGCCAGTGAAAGTCCCGTCAAAATCGGTCCAGCCGTTTCGGAGATTAAGATTAAGATGAACACACTGTCATTATTGTTGAATTTGTCAAGTATAACAAATAGGTAATCTAAATGATTAAAAAATTGGATGTGCTTTTTACCGGCATAAATTGCTGGGGAAAGCTAAAATGCACACGATAATTTTTGTGTAATATAAATCAAGTTTGCGACAGTAGTAGTCCAACCGTTTTGTAAAGCATAATATTTTTTATTATTGCAATCACTTTTTTCAATTGGCTTAATTTTTAACTACTCTTCTTTTGTATATATGATGTTGAAACCTATAAATTTTTCTTTATTTTCGAATTCAAATTCAAATTCAAAATAATTTATTTGTTAAACATAGGTAAAAAGTTACAAGCTTGATGGAAAAGGTATGATAAGTAACACTATGTTTCACCTTAGAAGGCATACAAATATTTGGTTAACATCCTCACCTTGCATTACTAATATTAATACAATTCAAACATTACAATTTCAATAATAATTAGTATGTCTACGAAAAAAAATGCATAAATTACTGTTTTTATTAGCCATTACATAATTTTTAGTAACACAATGATAAAAATATAACAAATAAAATATAATAAATAAATCGGACATTAATTGTAGGTACCTATTAAAACCCATTCATTTTATCATCAAAATATTCGTTGATAGAATAGTATGCTTTTTATTAAAAACCCGAAAGCAATTTCTTAAATTTGTCCATATTATCAGTCTCTTTGATGGTTTTGGAAGTTTATTAAAATTTTAGGAGCCATACCAGGAAACTTTTTGAATATAGGGCTGTTTTGTGAGGTTTTATACGC
The DNA here is from genome assembly GCA_029286625.1 of Parnassius orleans. Classification (NCBI taxonomy): domain Eukaryota; kingdom Metazoa; phylum Arthropoda; class Insecta; order Lepidoptera; family Papilionidae; genus Parnassius; species Parnassius orleans. The sequence goes on along the minus strand of JAGSMP010002473.1, from coordinate 11,479 downwards.
AGTGTGTTCCTATTACGTTTACTATTAGTGGTTTCAAATATGCTAAAATGTTCGAATATATATAAAGATGGCAGGGTTAGTATGTTAAGCTCAATGAAATGCGGTTTGCAACTATCGGTAACCTGCAACTGACATACTGCTCGCAAACATTTCTTTTGTGCTTTAAAGACTAATTCACGTCCTGGGGAGTTTCCCCAAAATATTATACCATATCTCAATGTTGAAGAGACGTATGCATGGTAGGCGGTTATGACTGTTTCACGATTTGTAATTTTAAAAGCTTGTGTACCACTATGTATACCACTATGCACGGTATTGATTTATCTTTTTATCGTGTGTTCAATATGTTTACTCCATGTCATTTTTCGTCCAGCCAAAGTCCCAGAAATTTTGTATGTTCTTTTTCGTTTATAATTTTAGTTTTATAGTTAATATTAAGTTTTTGTTGTTTTGACCTTTGTCTGAATGACATAATATGCGTTTTATCTAAATTAATTTTAAGATTATTGTCATTTAGCCAGCTTATTATCCTGCATAAATTTTGATTTATGTTCGTTTCAAATGAGACTTTGTCTTGTCCAGTGAGTAAGACTGTGATGTCATCAGCAAATAAGGTCATAAGGCAAATCATTTATATAGACTAGGAATAGTAAAGGACCGAGTACACTTCCTTGCGGCACACCGTAGGTTGTATGCTTTTGTTGCGAAAAGTATGTTAGTTCAATATTAGTACGCGGACAGATCTTTTTATTTTAGTAATTTGTTTTCTATCATTCAGGTATGACGTAATAAGTTTTAACACATTACCTCGGACTCCATATTTTTCCAGTTTAAACGTTAGAATATTCAAATCAACGCAATCAAACGCCTTAGTCATATCCATGAATAAAGCGGTTATCGGTATATGATTATCTATACCAGTGATCACTTTTCCATAAAACCATACATGGGCATATTTATGTTTTTATATTTCCTAAAACCATATTGTTCCTTCGCTAAGGTATTATTACTTTCTAAGTAAGAATATAAGTTGTTATATATTACTTTTCTATTATTTTAAAGAATATTGGAAGCAAAGCGACAGGCCAGTAGTTTTAGGATCATGTCTGTCCTCCTTTTATACAAAGGACTTATAACGGATATTTTTAAACTACTAGGAAAAGTACCATTTTCTATACATAGATTAACCACGTAACTTAGAACTGGGGAAATTTCAACGGCCACATATTTAACTACTTTTGTGATTATATCATCATTACCGGCACTGTTAGTATTTCTTAACTTATTAATTATTTTATATAAATCGTGTGGAATAGATGCAGGCATAAAAATTGAGCTCATTCTACTATTTATGGATGAATAATTATAGTGGTCGTTACTAAACTGGCTTATAGGCTGGACTTCATTGATAAAATAATTATTAAATTGTTCAGCATTTTTTTCCGGATCATATACAGGGTATTTTTGAAACGCTCCGAAAACGAAGACAGATGATAGTACTAAGGATACCTATGATGATGGGTCACAAAAAATTCGATCCGAGGAAAAAAATCATCTTTTCACAACGTTTTATTAACTTTATTCACGCTCCATCATGTTATTACAGTTATTTAAAACGATATTTCACAAAAAATCATGAAAATACTGAAACATAAAACCACCAGTGGAATTACTGAATTACAATCAGCTGACTACGGTTCAATGTACGCGCGAACGCCGAATTCGCGCGGCCCGCAACTAGCGATGGTACCACCCACAATACCTAATAATTTACAACACTTGTCTAAATACCTAACTTATCTACTTAACCTACTATTTTGCCACTGTGCTTGTCTCCACGTAGCCACTTTAATTCGAATTCACTTCAGGTTAAATTAAACATTCAAACATTCAATTCAGGTTAAATAAACCAAATAACTGGTTCGATTCCCCGCTAATGAAAAAAATACTTAAATAAAATGTTAACAAGGTTAGAGTCATGCTTTTTTATCCATTGTGTAGATATGTTTATTATGCTGATGTATTCAGTTATGTACCTATTCAGATCAGTTCAGTACTAAGTTATTTAAAAAAAAATTAGGTATGAAACAGCTTACCGATCCTCCGTGGCCTTATGAGATTCTTCAAGGCACATTAACATGTTGCCGTATTCACAAGCACTATAAATGTACCTACGCGTTAGGCATTATTAAAACAAAACAAAAAACACAAAACGTAACAACAAGAACAACATCATTAATTAATAAATAACAAGTTATAACGACAATAATTTAATAAACAAAACAATTGAACTATCGCTCGTGATAGTCAACATGGCACTGTCTTAAAAACTAAAAATAATGTAACGTCCTTGAAGCATGTGAAATTCCACAGCGCGAGGCGACACGAAGCAGCGTGTGTGTGAAAGGGAAGGGTAGAGTGAGTAAGTAGTATACCTAATGCATTGTTTCGTACCGATCTAGGTAAGAGTTCGGCGCCCGCGAGGATATTGACCCTATTGTCAGCTGATTTTCTTTTTTAAGTTTCACTGCTGGTTTTTTTAAAAGTATTTTCATGATTATTCGGGATCGAATTTCTTTGTGACCCATCATCATAGGTATCCTTAGTACTATCATCTGTCTTCGTTTTCGGGAGCGTTTCAAAATACCCTGTATATATATTAATTATTAAAATTAAGATTTGTAATATTATCTCTAGGGAAATTGTATTTATTCTTTTTTATTATTTTCCATGTGGCTTTTGTTTTATTCTTCGCGTTGTTGATATAATAACTATTACGCGATTTTTGCGTTAAATTAATTATTCTTTTTAATCGTTTGGAGTACATTTTAAAATTTCTCTTATTTTCCTTAGTAGGGTGTAGTCTAGAATGCCATAGCATTTCTCGCTTTCGTCTACAGCACAATTTAATACCATTTGTAGCCCAAGTAAGTCTTTTATTTATAGGAATTTTAATTTTAAGTGTCGGAAAGCAAAGATTATAAAATAGTTTAAATAATTCATTGAATTCATTAAACGCTTCATTGGGATCAAGGCATTCATAAACACTATTAAAACTGAGACTTCTAATGGCATTTTTAAATTTATTCAAGTTTTCTACGCTGTAATCCCGTTTTAATAAAAACCAATGAGAGATAGTGTAAGATTTGTTAACAGGACATTTTAGGACTTGAGCGGTATGATCTGATATCCCAAGCTCTATAACTTCACCTTTACTGCCTCTTATATTATGAATTATATTATCAATACACTTGCCACTCTGTAAGCGAGTAGGCTCGCGAATACTCGGGCGTAAGTTAAAATTTAACAATTTATTTTCGAATTCAGTAGAAAGCCGTGTACTTTTTAAAATATCTGTGTTAAAATCCCCACATATTAGAAGTTTTTTATTACTAGAACTACAAATTTTTTGTAACATATCTTCAAGATTATAGAGAAAGGTAGTTACGGCGTCTATGCTTTCTTTCGGAGATCTATGTAAACAAACAATAATTATGCCGTGTTCTATTAATTCCACACCGCAACACTCCGCAATGTTAGGGCAGGAATATTGATGTAGTTCGACCATTTTGTACTTCAATTTATTGTTTATTAAAACACACGACCCCCCTCTTCTACTATTTCTGTTAGCGTATGCTGCTAGTTGAAAATTAGCAATGTTCAAATGTATATCATCACCATCCTTCATGTTATGCTCCGTAATGCAGATCACATCTATATTTTTACCATTTTGTGATAGCTCATGTAAGTGGTAGGCCAATAAGTCCGATTTATTTATTAAACCATTTACATTTTGGTGTAAAATCAATAAATAATTATACGAGAAAAAAGTTAGAGCTATTTTGAGTGTTATAATTAGAATTATTGTTTGAATTATCATTTACAGTCATGCGGACATTATCATCATTACCTAAATTATTTGCATTAATTACCAAGTCAGTCTGAGTACATTTATTTATTACGTCTTTTTTAAAATCATTATTACAATTTATTACATCAGTTTGGGTGTGTTTATTTCGTGAATTAATTGATAAGGACTTGTGATCCATATTTTTATTATATAATTCAAAATTTAGTTTATAATCTAAATGTAATACTTCTTTTAACAATGTTTTACAAATATTTAAGGCAAAATGTTTCTTATAGGGTAAATAACTACTGTAACCCATATCAATAAATGACACATTCGTGTGTCTTTTGCAAATATATCTAACTAAGTAATTTAATTTATTTTCATTCAAACTCCTGTTATAGGGTACTTCCAACACTATAACATTTGGTTTTGATAAAGTTTGTAAACAGTTCCCAAAAGCAACTTCAAACTGATATGGGTCAGTATCATTTATACCACCAATTATTACAACAATGTCATTTATAGTTAGGTCGGATATAGACGTATTGAGTTGAAGAACGTTGTTTATTTTAGCTCCGGGCTTAAAATAACAGGTAACTTTAAATGAAGAACCTAAAAGTCTTTGCAAGATTTGACAAACATACCGTCCTTGTTGATCAGCAAATATAACAACATTTCGTATCTTTCTCTGTTTGTCCGGATCGGAACTAATGTCTGGAGATGTGTTTACCGTATTTTGATTTTGGCTTGTGTTTATACTGCCATTTTGATCAAAACATTTATCGCTGTGACATGGTGAAGGCGTTTCGCTACTTAGTGTTTTATTTTCTAGATCTTGACAGGTCAATAAGTTTTTACTCTTAGGAGAAGATGTGATGGGCGAAGACAATTGTTGGCCACTATTTGGAGCATTATCTGTATTATAAATATTTCTAGTCTTCAATTTTCGTACAGAAGAAGGTCTACTTTCGGTGCATGCTATTTTTTTATACATGTTTATTACGTCGTAGCATTTTTGTAGATCATCTTTTAACTGTTTCATTTCACCGTGCAAGTTATCAATTTCGTTATTGGCCGATAATAATTTGGTAGTCAGTTCTCCTATTTGTTCACGCATTTCTTCGCAGCAACTGTTAGCGCCACCTAGCGACGTATTGGCCAAACTAAACACCGTTGTGTCAAGTACAGATGTCTTGGATATATCTTGCATCGACGTAGATCGTCTATACCAAATTTAATAATTCACAAAAATATAATGTATTAACTCAGATTCGAAGACTCGACTCGCTGTGTACTACAGGAAGCGTATACCACTAGACCACGGAGTATTTAATTGAGCGTTTGAAATTATGAAGTATTTCTTAAGATTTATACTATGCTTAGGTAATTGTGAGTATGGTTTACTTTGAATTCAACATTTTTCCCAACCGTCTTTGTTGTTGTGTTGTATTTATTACACTTTAAAAAATATCTTTTAACACTATTATACGTTTTATGTGATTAACAACTGTGTTCATGTTTGTTCACTTTCGTTTTTTTTTGTTGCTTATTATCACTTCTTTGAACTTCTCTAGATTATTTCACTTACTTTGAACAATGGTATACATATTTTATTGTTTATTTATCACTAATTTCATATATTTATCGTTTAAAACGTGTCCAGTCGTTTATTGATGTGTTATCACTGGTTTTATAACACTGTGATGGTATATTGCACATTTAAACTATTTTTAAAGTTAAAAGAATTACTGAGTTATGTTGACAGTACGCGACCCGCGAAATAGATCCAGATTTCGACAGTTTCAATTGAATCTTCATCTTCATTTTCTGGGGAGGAAAGATACTTATTTTCAATAGATCGAGGAGTATTTAAACCACGCTCTTTGAGATACCGCTCGAAGAAGCTGTTTCGATTTTGTGTAAATTCCAAATATTAACTTATTGGTGTTTTTAAATACTGACGTGTAACCCCCAGCACACTAGGTATATATTAGAATTAAGTTTATAATAAAGAGCAATATAATTAAAGTCTTAGAAGAAACAAGATGTTTTTTTTCACTAACACCTTTTCTACATTACATGGTGACCCGGCCAGCGCGCGACCTTCAAAAATGATTTAAATTTAAAAAATTGGTAACAAAAATAATTTAATAACTATAGATTATAATAAAATGTAAATAACTTTGAAAGTACGTAAATATAAAATGGATTAATGCTATTTACTAGAAACTAGAAGACTGCCTAAAACTACCTATTTATTATATCAAATACTTAGAGAAATATAAAAACGACAATTTAAAACTAATACGGTGGTTTTGGGATAGAAAATAAGTAAAATATTGATGAAAATCGTTAAATTTGTACCTTACCACTATACCTCGGTTCGGCACTTTATCTCGAGTTTTGGATAAACTAGTTGTTTAACGTCGCAGGTTTTGCCAAGTTCGTTGATTGTGGACAGAAACGGATGTTAAGAGAGCAAAATCAGCAAGAAAAAAATAGATTTTAAGAAAATCTTAATAAGTTTGAAAATACGTAAATATAAAATGGATTAATGCTATTTAAAACTAGAAGACTGCCTAAAACTACCTATTTATCATATCAAATAATTAGAGAAACATAAAACGACAATTTAAAACTAATATACGGTGGTTTTGGGATGAAATAAGTGAAATATTGATGAAAATCGGTAAATTTGTACCTTATCACTATACCTCGGTTCGGTACTTTATTTCAAGTTTTGGCTAAAATAGTTGTTTTATGTTGCAGGTTCTGCCGGATTTGACGATTGTGGACAGAAACGGATGTTAAGAGAGCAAATTCAGCGAGAAAAGAAGATTTTAAGAAAATCTTAATAAGTTTGAAAATACGTAAATATAAAATGGATTAATGCTATTTAAAACTAGAAGACTGCCTAAAACTACCTATTTATCATATCAAATAATTAGAGAAACATAAAAACGACAATTTCAAACTAATACGGTGGTTTTGGGATAGGAAATAAGTGAAATATTGATGAAAATCGGTAAATTTGTACCTTATCACTATACCTCGGTTCGGTACTTTATTTCAAGTTTTGGCTAAAATAGTTGTTTTATGTTGCAAGTTTCGCCGGATTTGACGATTGTGGACAGAAACGGATGTTAAGAGCAAATTCAGCGAGAAAAAAGAACATTTTAAGAAAATCTTAATAAGTTTGAAAATACGTAAATATAAAATGGATTAATGCTATTTAAAACTAGAAGACTGCCTAAAACTACCTATTTATTATATCAAATACTTAGAAAACATAAAACGACAATTTAAAACTAATACGGTGGTTTTGGGATAGAAAATAAGTGAAATATTGATGAAAACCGTTAAATTTGTACCTTACCACTATACCTCGGTTTGGTACCTTATTTCGAGTTTTAGCTAAAATATTTGTTTTATGTTGCAAGTTTCGCTGGTTTGACGATTGTGGACAGAAACGATGTTAAGAGAGCAAATTCAGCGAAAAAGAAGATTTTAAGAAAATATTAATAAGTTTGAAAATACGTAAATTTAAAATGGATTAATGCTATTTAAAACTAGAAGACTGCCTAAAACTACCTATTTAATATATCAAATACTGAGAAACATATAAACGACAATTTAAAACAAATACGGTGGTTTTGGGATAGAAAATGAGTGAAATGTTGATGAAGATCGTTAAATTGTACCTTACCACTATACCTCGGTTCGGTACCTTATTTCGATTTTTGGCTTAAATAGCTGTTTAATAGTGTGAGCGATTGCGGATTTTATTTGAGCAATTTGTGAGCAATTAAGTGCACTTATTCATTTTAAGAAAAGTTCATTGGTTTACGTATAATAGGCAAAAATAATTTCGTACTTTTAATTATTAATAACAAACTAAATCATAAATTATAGTGTCAGCAATTGCGGATTTGAATTGAGCATTTTGTGAGCAATTAAGACCACTTATTAATTTTAAGAAACGTTCATTGGTTTACTTATAATAGGCAAAAATAATTTTATACTTATAATGGTTTTGAGAAAATTAAAATGTCATCGATAAAATTTACTGCAAAATTAGACAGTTCATGCTTCCTTACGATGTTATACAATATTCTTTGGAAAATTGCTGGAGCTGTCTTCAGTCCAAATGGGAGACACGTCCATTGCCTTCTTGGGTTACAAATGAAGTTTTTATATCTATCTTGAAATTTAAGGGGTATAGACCAAAATGCTGATTTACATATATATAACCAAAGTAGAAAAATACTTACAGTTTACAGTCTTTACCATTAAATCTTCAATCAACGGAAATGGTTGTGATTGAGGAACAACAATTTTGTTTAATTCTCTGAAGTCTATACACAATCTTGTTTTTTTCATCTTATTTTTATAAGTCAAAGTTACTGGAGCAGGAATAGACTGTAAGATTCCTCAATCAGTTTTTTTTAAGGTTTGATACTTGGCTTTCTATCTCTTTTCTATCTTTTGCTGTGCATCTGTATAGGCGTTTGTAATAGTATTTATCCACCATTAAGAGCGGCGAAAGGACTGTAAGATTCCTCAATCAGTTTTTTTTAAAGGTTTGATACTTGGCTTTCTATCTCTTTTCTATCTTTTACTGTGCATCTGTATAGGCGTTTGTAACAGTATTTATCCACCATAAAATCAATGATGATGAGCTTCATAATCTCGTACAGTGCCAACATCATATTTGTCTTTAGCGAAAACTGATTTGTATTTTTCTATCAAGTTATCAATCTTTGATTGTTTGTGTAAATCCAGATGGTTCACGGATATTTTAAATTCATCTGACTTTATATGTTCATTGAAATTTATTTCACATTTGGGTACCTGTTTATTTTCTTGTTCCTTCAAAACCTCGGAGTTTAACAAGAATTCCTTTTCGTTTTTGTCATCAATCTTACATTGTATGCTTTTTAATTCTTCATTTTGTATTAATCTGAAGTCTTTGATACAATCCAAACCAATGAGAAAGTCATAGTTAAAAATCTACTACAAAAATGTTCATAGTCCACCATTAATAGTCTTTAAGTTTACCATTTGCATATCATTTATATTATTTTGTTGTATCTTCAATAATTTAGCATTTATTAGTGACATATTGGAGCCATAGTCGTAAATTCAGAGATTTCTAAAGTGTCATTTAATAGTAACTTAATTTTTATTAATGGTGGTACCTTTAGTTTTTGAATTTTTCAATTCTCATTTAGTTCAATTTCCAATTCAGAGTTATTTACTGTTTTGACAACCGGTGTTTGATTTTTATGGCCATGGCTACACTCTCTGTTATGTTGATCCTCAGGACCGTGTTATTTATATTTAAGTACGAATACCTTACAAAATTTAAGGACAATCAGTTATGGGTTTTAATAATAAGTTGTAATATTATGATTTCTGTATATTAATTATGCAAGATGATCAAAATTCTTTACTAATTTAATTCGCTTTTTCCAGGTTTGTGACAGTTCCTTAAAATATTAAATGTGTGCACGATATCCAGGTGCAACACATGATTCCTATATGGAGGTTTAGTGCACTACGAAAGGTGATGATGAACCTTAATGGTGAAGGCAGTACTTGCTGGCTTCTAGGTATAGAATATTTTGATAAATCTGAAACAAATAATCGCAATTTAAAACAGTATTGTTATGTTCTAGTCGTTTATTTGAATTACAGGTGATTCTGGATATCCCTTGAGCCATGGCTCCCACCGATTCTTAATGCTGAAGAAAGCACACCTCAAAGTCGGTATACAACACCCATATAAAATCAAGGAACTGCATTGAGAGGTGTTTCGGTGTACTTAAATCGAGTTTCGATGTCTGCTGAGTAAGATGGAGTACGAACCAACAAAAGTAGGCTGCATTGTAAATGCATGTGCAGTTTTACACAATGTGTGCATAACAGCAGGACTCACTCTTCCCGAAATTGTTGATGAAGATGCTATAGCGCCAGACACGAGTACAGCAGATGTATATAGAGATAGGCAAATATATGAGCGGGGTCTTCAAGTGCGACAACAACTAATACAAAGATTATTTTATCACTAAATAGCTTTATTATTTGTTAAATGTTATATCTATATCTTTTATTCTTTTAATAGTTTTAATTAAACATAATTCATACCGATTAAAATTATTTAATTGTATTAGATTAAACTTTATTACTATTAATGGCCATGGAGTTGAGGGCTGCAGCTAAATTATTTATGGCTGCAGCCAGATTATTCATAGATAGTGAGAGTTGGTCCATGGCCGCAGCTTCAGTTTCCAAGCACTCTTCAATTTTATCTTCTAAAACAACATACGACATACATATTAAAAGATGAAATAATAAGTAAACAATAAAAAGTAAACAATATAATTACGTTTTTTTGTTGTTCTTGTATTTTCCGGAATGTGTTCAGTGGCTTCATCACCAACTTCTGTAACACATTCGGGAATCTGTAAAGACAAAACGAAATGCATTGAAATCAAACTGTATATATCCTTCCTACTTCTCTCACTTATAAATGGGTTAAGGATCTCTTATAAGTCTGTACATACTCAAGAATATGCAGATGCCCATTTCCTTAGAATGAGTTTATTCTATCATGGACCAATACTGCAGGATATTTAATAGTAAATTTCAAATAGTTATAAACATACATTTAGCAACTATTTATATTTTTTTGTAACAAATGTTTGTTGTACCAAACAAATACAACTTACACTACAAAGCTCCATTTCTTTTATGGAATCGAAAGGAGAAACGGAGAGTATTGAATCCTAAAAGTTAAATATGAATGTGTAGTACCTCTAAAGTATCGGCAACGGCAATGCCTTCTGCTACTTCGTAGCCAATAAATGCCATCAGAGATTCCTCCATGACAGATAGTGGTGCAGGTCCAGGGCCTCCGCCAGTCTGCTGCTGTGCATGGTGGATTTTGGCGGCTTAGCCTTCACGTCGCTGCGCCAGTCCTGCCAACACTATCAGATATTTGCATTAATAAGGGCTAGAATGCACATTTGTAGGTATACATAACATAATTGGCCTTAAACGATCCACTAGATTAGCACTACAAAATGTATGAATTTGTAGTACCTAATTTTAACATAACACAGACATACCTTTATCCATTTGTCTGCACTTTTAGTTGCTCCTGTGGCACAGCTGTTTAACAGACTGGCTAGTTCAGCCTGCAGTTTTATTTTTTTGCGGGCAGCATCTGCGCCTGCCACCCGATTTCTGGCAAAATCGGGATGCGCCATCATGAATTCCAGCATTTTTTCACGCTGCTCGTAAGAGACACGTGTTCTTTTTTGCTGAAATATAAAATAATATACCAAAATTAGTTTCTATGAAAATAGGTAAAACTTTAATCAGCCATCATCATCACAGGCAGACGCAGGGTTGAAATCAACAAACTTATTAGGTACTAGAATCAAAGAAATCAAGATGTAACAATGAAATAACTTGAATAGCTCTACTCACCAAGGGAATTTCCATTATTCATATAATTGTATCACAAAACAATTTAAATATAACAATTTATGACAACAATCAACTCTTGTTTCGCTCCAAAACGCAATGACAGTAAAATAGCATTTACAGTATGGTAGTAAA
>JAGSMP010002472.1:0-20393 GCA_029286625.1 Parnassius orleans | reverse complement strand
AACGCAATGACAGTAAAATAGCATTTACAGTATGGTAGTAAAAGACTAATTTTCAACTACGATGGCAACCATGGTAACGGCGGGGCAGGGGTGCTAAGAATCTCCGGTGGAGGTTTGGTTTCCACGTAAGACGGCTCGACCTGGCAACATATAACGCACGCACCCTGAGGACTGACAAGAAGATCCTGAAGCTAGAAGAAGAGATATACAAGTTGCACTGGAATATAATAGGATTATCTGAGGTCCGAAGAGAGGGAGAGGACACGGTAATCCTCGAATCCAAGCAACTTGTTCTATCACCAGAAGGGCGACAATCTGTCCCAAGGAGGTGTAGGATTTATCGTCCACAAGTCTCTCGTTAAAAACGTTGTAAAAATTGTGTGTTTGTCGACGAGGGTTGCGGACCTTATACTCAGAATCACCAAAAGGTATTCCTTGAAGGTCATACAGGTTTACGCATCAACCTTGGCTCATCCCGATCAAGAGGTGGAGGAAATGTATGAGGATATATCTAAAGCCATGCATTCCTCCAAAACCGACTATACGATGTTAATGGGAGACTTCTACGCAAAACTAGGCACAAGAGAAAGCGGTGGGCTATTAGAAATTGTTGACTCGTATGTTTACACTGAGTTTGCTGTTCGATCTTGTTGAACTGTTAAACTATTGGAGTATGTTGAACTAATTTGGGTACTATAGAGGTTACAATAAAACACTATGTACTTGATCTGCATTCTTCTGTTTAAATATTTGATTTATTTGACTATACACTTTACTGGTGAGATAAATGAAAGTTCGTGTTTAAATCGCACAGCGCCATCTACATTTCTTTATTGCTACTAATTAAATGGTCTTAAACATTCCGCCCACCAAGGACATTTAATGACGGAAATGGCCTTAAAATACAATACCGCCCACCGTGGCAAAGTGATAAAATTGTTCTTGACATACTGAACTTAAACTTAAAAATAATATATTTGAACTAAAATATTTTTAAACTAAATTATTGCAAAAAAACTATTTATCTTATACTTAATAAATTATGTTAAGGAATAATTTTTTTAAGGTTATTCTATTACTAAAACTAACAATATTTAAAAACTTAAAGTACAAAGATTAATCCTATTGGCTTACTAGTAAGTCACATAGGTTTGAAGTTGGTCGCTTGATAAAAGATGACTTAGTACGTATTGTGACCACACGGGTAACATTATCAATTCCGGGATGCTTTTCAAATATTCTGCCCATTAACCGACGACTTGGCGGTAAGTTTTCTTCTTTTACCAAGACTAAATCACCAATGTTCGGTTCTGGTTACCGAGAGCTCCATTTGTATCTGTTCATAAGGTTAGATAAGTACTCTTGAGACCAGCGCCACCAAAAGCGCTGTAACATTTGTTGAATGAATTGCCTTCTTTTTAATGAACTGATATTTGATTCTAAATAATCATTGAACTCGGGTACAGCAATTAGCGGTCCCCCAATTAGAAAGTGCCCGGTGTTAAAAAGAAAGGGTCACTGGGATCTGAGCTGTGTACTGTAATGGGCCTAGAATTTAAACATGCTTCAATTTGTCTGAGAAGTGTGCTCATTTCCTCGAACGTAAGTGTGGATTCACCTATTACGCGTTTCAAGTGTAACTTCGTAGCATTTCAGCTTCTCTAGCATTCTACAGTTCTAATTTTATTACAATGCTACTATTTCTTCGGATAGCTTCGAAATTGCCACGACTTTGCTTACAAATGTCAATAACGGAAGCTTTAAGTCCTAACTTCGATACTACACTGGTTAAGAAATGTATTCTAACCTGCTTACTTGTCCTTGCTTTAGCCCTTGGTGAGATTTACATATGTACATTTAGGTTTAAGAGTTTCTTATCAAAATCACCTTTAAAGAAAATGCCGAACAATATTTTGTTACCAATTATTTCAAAATAATATTTTTCTAGTTTATTATAAAAACCAATATTTAAAGTTATTTTTTAGTAAGTTGTGATAAAATAAGTAGATAAAAAAGCAGCTATCTAAAAAGTGAGCTTTTTGTAAAATGTGCCGGAAACTTCTTTAATCTGAGCTTATAGAGTGGTATTTCATGTGAGACTACATGGGATCAGAACATCTTCAGAAAATATTCGATCTTAGTAGCCATTACGGTAAATCCTCTTAAGTATGAGAGAAACCCATGTCAAACAGTGGACACGTCTGAGCACCAAGGCGCGGTACCTCGATGCTAATATTAAAACATTAATTTATTTATTTGCAGTTGAACACATTTTATCAGATCTATCGGGATTTGAAGCAGTAATTGATTGTCAACCACATTAAAATGCTTACGTAGCTTTCATAACTGATAGCTTTCCTTGGGTTTATGTGTTTTTGTCCTATAACCATTTTGTTGGATTTTTATCACAGGTATATAAAACAGTTCTAATTTTTTTTACGATTTATTTGTTTATATTGTAATAATAATATTCTCATTAATAACTATTTTCTTCAATTAATTTCAGAGATGGCATCAATGCTACAAAGGTATATAGTGACCAAGACGTAAGGAACATAAAATTTATTTTAATATTATTTTTATTTTAACTTTATATTCGTTTTACTACATTTTTTATTTTAAATTTATATTTTAACCTACTGCTGGATATAAAGGAATACGCCAAAGTTGTAAATTACATTAAGCATTAACTTATTAAAATGTTCCTTCAAGTAGTTGTGGCGTAAAGAAAAGTTTCTTTTTTATTCCATTACCCAGAATTAAATAAAAAAGAAATGCAGCAGCATTTTCCTGTTAACAACCCTGAATAATAAAAAACGGCGATTGCCAATCTGCCACCAAGTGTGACAACTATGGGTAATATCTCTCTTATAAGGCAAACCATTGCGGAGGCGTATGTTGGACAGTGAAGTTTTGATAGCCAGCAATAATAAAGACAAACATTTAGTGTCATTAAAGAAGTACTATACGACATATTTGGCTATAATCACTAGTAATCTGATCATACGACGTTACTCGTAAGCAAGTTTTCACCGATATAGATATTTCATGAGTACATTTTTATGTCTTTACACTTATCATAAACATTTTGAAAGGTTTGTTATTTTACGATCATATATTTAATTAGCCAATTCAATGACTTCAAAATTCAAATTGACGTCTTGTAATATTCAATTTATTGTGACGGTCTGTAAATCTAGCAAACTTTTAACGGTGGTAGAGCCACGCAGCAGCTTTTGCTGTTGCACGTATGGGCCGGCTCGAGCCGGGTTGGTACCACGACCTCACAGAATACCGGCGTGAAGTGGAAGCTCTGCTTTTGCGTTTCGTCTGGTGAGTGCAGGTGACCGGAGGCCCAATTCATCAACATGGTGGCGGAATTAAATCTTAGACTACCCCAGGAGGGTACCAGCACCCTGGAGAATCCTCGCTGAGCATCCACGACCATGCTACTCCACTCCTGAGCGGTGCTCAGGCTGCCCCGCGTATTCTGGGGCAAAACGCTCAAAACAATAACTGCTCGGGGCAAACTGAGCAACAAGACCATGGCGACCCTGCCACGCTATCCGTGGATTTCTGCAACATCAGGGACTTCTCGAACCTAAACGCCGTCCACTACCATCTCGAGACGCGAAGCCGGCCTCTTTCTGACCGAGACGCAGGTGTCTTCCGGCTGATACTTGTATCTCTCCACCCGGGGTACAAATTGGAACCACCTTTGTGCCTCAGGCTGGAGTTGCGTATACGTCAGAGAGGACATCTGTTCTCGACGCCTCGGCAGTCTTGAAGGTTCGGACCTGTCCATCCTTGCTACGCGTAGATAGCGACGACCATCCGCGCGTCTACGGGTGCCTCTAGAGGTCCCATAGCGGTAATGCCGAAACAGACCGACTCATCGACCACGTCCAAATGGCTACAGATTCCTGCACAACAGGTCCCATCCGCAGAGATCGTGGTCCTTGGCGATTTTAACGCCCACCACGCCGAATGGCTCGGTTCACGTTTAACCGATCATGCGGGAGATCTGTTTATGACTTTGCCTTGGCATATGGTCTGACACAGCTGGTTACTTCGCCTACGCGGATTCCAGATGTGAAGGATCATACACCTTCCCTGTTGGACCTTCTGCTGACCTCTCATCCGGACGGATATCAGGTTTCCGTCGATGCCCTCTCGGCTCTTCGGACCATTGTCTGATCCGGAGTGTGGTGCCACTCACGCCTCGCGGTTGCGTTTTGCAGGTTGCCGCCGTGTTTGGCATTACAGGTCGGCGGATTGGGACGGAATGCGGTCTTTCTTTGCATCCTACCCATGGGGGCGGGTTTGCTCGCCGGATGATCCCAGCGCTGTTGCTGACTCTGTCACTGACGTGGTGCTACAGGAATGGAACTATTTATTCCATCATCTGTGGTACCCATCGGAGGCAGATCGCAGCCTTGGTTTGGTCGCCTCGTAAGACTGCATTACGCGGTGCAGGAGTGCTATCAGGCCTGGGCTGAGGTCAGGGTCGGACAAACACCAGCATGCTTAAAAGAAGTATAACTTCGCCTCCAGGTCCTTCAAAGTGTTATTGCCAAGGCAAAGTCTGAGCACATAGGCAGAATTGGCGAGAAACTAGTTCGCCTTCCTTCGGGAACCCGTGCATTCTGGTCTCTCGCCAGGCTGTCCAAGGGAATTTCTGTAAGCCATCACTACCATCTCTGCACAGGGAGGACGACTCACTGGCCCACGCCAAAAGAAAAGCCGACCTTTTAGGCTCACTTTTGCGTCCAACTCGAATCTTGATGACGGGGAACACACCGCCGACCATCCCGCGGTGTGAGTGCTCCATGCCGGATGCGTGGCTCACAGCGCTCGGTTCAAGCACTCCTCTCCCTGGACATTCACAAGTCGAGTGGGCCTGACGGAATCCCTCCAATTGTGCTGAGGACGTGTGCTCCGGGTTGGCACCGGTTCTAACGTTTCCGGTACTCCTACCCTAGGCGTAGTCCCGAAATCATGGAAGTCAGCTTTGTCCAACTGATCCCTAAAAGGCGACCGCTCAGACCTGTCCAACTACAGGCCTATCGCCATCACCCTTGTTCTCCAAAATAATGGAGTCCATTATAAACTGCCAGCTCATGCGGTACCTTGAGGATCACTCAGCTGATTAGTGACCGCCAATACGGTTTTCGTCGGGTCGGTCAGCTGGTGATCTTCTGGTCTACCTGACTCATAGATGGGCGGAGGCAGTAGAGTCAAGGGAGGCATTGGCCGTTAGTTTTGACATTGCGAAGGCTTTCGATCGGGTTTGGCAAAGCGCTTCTTTCGAAGCCCCTTCCTATGGGCTTCCGAGAAATTGTGCAATTGATCACCAGCTTTTTGCAGATCGGAGCATCAAGGTCGTTGTAGACGGTGCATGCCCGACTACAAACCGATTAACGCTGGTGTTCACAAGGCTGCGTGCTATCACCAACGCTGTTTCTTCTGCATATCAATGATATGTTGCAAACCGGTAGCATTCATTATGCGGATGATAGCACTGGTGATGTCTCATACGCCGGCCGTGCGAATATTTCTCGGAAAACGTCGTTGAGTACCGGAACAAACTTGTGTCTGAAGTCGAGTCTTTGCTGAACAAAGTCTCGGATTGGGGGCGACTAAATCTAGTCCAGTTTAATCCTCAGAAGACACAAGTTTGCGTTTACCGCAAAAAGAACCCCTTTGTCATCTCCTCAGTTTCAGGCACACCTTGTTGCCGCAGCCAGTATCGGAATCCTCGCGTCGACATATCGAGTGCGTGCAGTTTCGCGGTCATTTGAAGAGAAGGCCAAATTGGCCTCTAAAAGCTTGGCGTGCTCAGCAGAGCGGGACAGTATTTCATGCCGGCACAACGCCTGCAACTTTACAAGGCGCAGGTTCGGCCTCACGGAATACTCCAGCTCTTCCACTTGACCGCATCCAGCGCAGAGCGGCTCGAATCGTCGACGACCGAGTCCTTTCTGATCGGCTCGATTCATTGGCGCTGCGAAGAGATGTTGCATCTCTTTGCATTTTCGCATTTATCACGGGAGTGCTCTGAGGAATTGTTCGATTAATCCCAGCCGCCAAATTTTCACGAACATCGCGGCAGAACTCCCGATACCATCCACACCATCTGGATGATTGGCGGTCCACCACTGTGCGATTTAGAAGATGTTTTCTTCCTCGCACAACTTCCTTGTGGAATAGTTTACCACCAGCGATTTTTCCGGACCGATACGACTTAGGGACCTTCAAGAAAAGAGCCTACTCCTTTTTAAAAGGCCGGCAACGCATCTGCAATTCCTCTGGTTCCCCTGGTGTTGCAGTTGTTCATGGGCGGCGGTAGTCACTTACCATCAGGTGAGCCGCATGCTCGTTTGCCCCCTCTCCTATAAAAAAAAAAAAAAAACCTACAAAAGTGCTCGGAATACTTGTAATCTATATTTTAAACAAGCAATGTATTGAAAATTTTAAATATTAGAAGCTCATCTTTGTAAGTAGCCACGCCAAAAGATAAGCATTTTTTTAAACGTTTACTCATCGATTTATCGCCGCTCAGAATTATATAATGACAATACTGCACTTCATTGGCAGTATTTAGGATTTGAGTTGAGTTAATAAATTTGGTATACTGCCACTTGTTAGTTGCCAAAAACTCAAATTAAGGGGACAGTTAAAGTTACTTTTTTTAATTTTAAACCTATTTTTACTACGTGTTTTTAGTACCCAATTTGATATCCCATATATCAGAATAAATTTTGAAATGAAACGATAATTGTATCTTTATTGTTTTTTGTTCCGTTATACTCTTTATAAAATAAATTCTTTCAGTATTGTTTTAATATCCTCTAGATCGATTTTCGGTCACGGCAGCCAGCAGTAAGCCGAGTGTATGAGTCTGAAATGAAACGGTTATTCGACATGACTGTCAGGAGATCATGCGCAAGATCAACGGAGTTACGTGCTTTACAAGGCACGGGGTTGAAACACCGCCAATTTCCTAACTCCGGGCTGCTACAGAGAATTTCTGGACAGAAAAACCCAATAAATGATTTTGGTCCGACCTGGGATTCGAACCCGGGATCTTATGATTAGCAATCGCGTTTATGACCACTAGACCAAGCCAGGTTTCACATAAAGAAAGGTATTGCATCTCAATTGATCTTGACAATCGTCCTCACCAACAAAATATATCTGCAGGAACTGTGGTTCATTCTGGGGTGGCGTAAGCAAACTTCCAACCAAATGATACACCTGACCCTGCACTTTGAATGTAGACATAAAACCATCCTGTATTATCTCTTTAGCTCCAAATGAGGTTATTTGAAAACAATTATTATAATGCCGTATGCCAGCCATGAAGTGATCATGCTCAGGGTGGAGGTTTTTTATCAAACAGTAAAAAAGATCTGGAAGCTTTTGCAAAGGTTCGAGCTGGACCTTTCCTGAACCGCAGCACATTCCCATATATTCATCCTTGTACTTGAGAGTTTTACACCACATGCATTCGATGTTCATCTGTCCCAAAACAACAGTATTGTCACTATCGTGTGCTATGTTACTATCATAGCTCAGTCCAGAAAAGGCTTTAGAATTCCAAGGTTGTAGACGTCTTTCAACTCGCTGTCCTTCATTCATATTTCATTCATATTAGTTTTCGTTCATATCGTATCTGTGATACTCTGTGCAGATCAAGGTGTTTGCGCCGATATTTACTTGCAGCCTGCTTATGTACTTCAGGGTGTTCCCGCTGATAATCAACGACAGCCTGCCTGTGAACTTTAGGGTGTTTTTTCTGATAATTATCTGCATGTTTACGATGATCAGAAGGTTAATTTTGATTATATTTTTTTCTTCCTTCCTTAAGTTGAAATTTTCTGACCACATTGGTAACCCTAGTCCTGCGTTTTTTCGCCTTATTTTTTTGTGACTTATTTGTCAAACTAATTTCATTTTGGACTGACCCTTGGGTAGTGAATGTTGGAGATTCGATGCAATTATTCGTGGACAAAGAAGAAATTAAATCTGACTCACATTCAGATTCAATAATTGTATAAGTAGGGTTGAGTAAACGTCGGAGATACAGCCATTTCAATGTGTCGTTTTTAGGCTATTGGACGCTTATCAGTTTTATTATCTCCATCGGCATTAGCGTAGGCATCAAAAGGCACCATTAGAAAGATCTTGGGAAAAACGTAACCTTTTGATGGGTTGGTCTTCTGCACCAATTTGGCATACAGGTTGCCATTTCGATACACTTCAAATACAAATGGGTATATTTGACCGGCTGCCTAACTCGCAGAAACCGCCATATTTAGAGTGTTGTAACATATCTAATGTATACTTTTCTTTCTCCATGATTGTTGCCATGACGGTCATGAGACATAACAACAAATTCATCCCAATCGTTCGTCTGACGCACAATTTGTTTACGAATATCCATTGAGCGTTCTTGTGTGCCGTACGACAAATAAGAAAGCGTATGTAAAAGGCATGCGCCATCCCCCACTATTGGTACAATAGTAAGGTTTATTAATTTCCCATTGATGTTAACCAACTCTGCTCCCATTTTTAAAAATAGAAACAGACAAATTTATAAATACAAGGAAATTGCGAAAAACAATACACACTACATTTAACTTCTAAGACAAACTACTACCTACTTAAATATCTCTATTAAAACAAAACAAATAGATATTTTTACAATTAAAACTAAAAGCCTATATTATACATTAACAAATCAAACTCAAAGAATCTTATTTCATTATTATAACAACAAATGAAAGACAAATTAAATTAACTACACTCAAAATATTCTGATGAAATAGTGAAAATGAACTTCCAAACAAATTATACAGCAATCGCAAATATTCACTAAGTAAGTAATCTAAGAGATTTCCAAGGAATTTTCGAAGGAAAATCAAGGTATGAGTTAGTTTTTCATTCAAATAATCCAAGAACAAATAAAATTGAAATTTCAAATTCTAAACCGATTTAAATATTCTTTTATATTTGACATTCCAATTTTAAAGAGTATTGCATTGCACCAAGCTTTTATGTGAGTTCAACGTTTTGAGTTTTCAAAGATGTGTCAAAATAAAATGTAATTTAAATCAAAAGCACTGAGGAGTATTGGTATCAACTTCGATGCAAATCACCCCCAAAATAACTTTCTACCCCTTTTTAATTCCGTTAGCCGATGAGTTTCAAGAAAATGCGAAACACGTCTTCCATCAATTCTGTTAAATAATGTTTATGCAAAATTTGAAATAGATTGGACCAAGGAATCACGTTGTCCCATACAAACTTTGCCCCCGTTTTTCAACCCTTTAGGGGTAGAATTTCGGAAAATCCTATCTTATCGGATGCCTATGTCATACAAAAAACACAGCCTCTAAGTTTCAGGTCTCTACCATCAGTGGTTTAGGCTGTGCGTTAATCCGTCAGTCAGTCATTCAGGAGAAAGCATTTTATATGTATAGATAACGTCTGTAATAGGCAAACAAAGTAGAAGCCTACAACATAGATATTTTTAAATTTTTTTAAAGTAATTTTTTTTTAATTTTAAAAATAAGATAGAGTATAAATACTAGGTGGTAGGACTCTTTTTCTGCCTAGGAGTCCATCTGGGTAGGTACTAACCTCTTCCCTATTTCTGCCTCCAAGTGGCAGTTTTTGCTTTGCATTGAGTTTCGGTTTGAAGGGTTAAGAGTTCCAGTATAATTACAGGTTGTGAGGCATTCAATCTTAGCCCTCAGGGGTGACAACGCATCTGCAGCCTTCTTTGTGTGAAGTTGGCTGCAGGTATCCTTGGCCTGCAGGAGTGATGCGGTCCGTAGCCTTGTACGGGGCGCCTGTTTGGGCGAAAAGGCTGGCCATCCGACGCTGTAGAATTAAAAGATACAGTGTGCAGCGGAGGATGGCCATACGGATCAAGCGAGGAAACCCCACGGTATTCTTTGAGGTGGCGACAGTTCTGGCTCCCTTTCCACCTCTGGACATAATATTAGCGGACATGGATGCTAGGGTATACGACCGGATGCGTGTCCTCCGCCAGAGCGGTGGTAGTGAGCCAGATGAGATGTTCGGAGACGCATTCGCAACGTGGTGCGCTCGTCTCTCTGAAGAGCGTTTTGCGCGCAAACGCGTTGTTGAAGTAGTCCTGCCGCACTTCGAAGTCTGGATGCATCGACGAACAGGAAGAGTCACCTACAGATTTACACAGATAATGACCGGGCACGGGTGCTTCGGTGATTATTTGTGTAAGATCGGACGCGAAGCGACGGCGCATTGTTTCCACTGCGCTGGTCAGGGGTAGGACTCCGCATCCCATTCCCTGGCAACATGTCCAGCGTGTGAATGGGAGCAGACGGTCCTGGTAAGCCGGATTGCCAGAACCTCTCCCTGCCAGCAGTCGTGTCGGCGATGCTGAGCAGGGACTAGGCGTGGAGGGCCGCAGAAGCCTTCTGTGAATCCGTTGTGGTCCAGAAGGAAGCTTGATGCGATGTCGGTAGAGGACAGATCTCGCTCGGAGACGACGTTGCCAAGGTGTTCGCCACGGCCCTGCCCTTGATGATGGTGTTCCTCTACCAGAAAAGGGGCCTCGGGGGTTACGGGCGCTCAGGGCGCGCTCCTCGAACGTCTAGTAATTTAACCCCTGAGGAGGACGGTGACTCGGAAGTGGTCTCGAGCACTGTGATAGCACTGCGAAGGTGCTGGGGGCGGTAAGGACTACCCTCGAGACGTGCTTTATAAAGCAAAGCGCGAGAGGAGCCCCAGTTGCGTTCCGAACGGAGATTCCGGGACCCGTATATGAAAAACGCTGATGGTGACCACCGTGGGGTTTTGGCCGGTAGGTAGGTATCCATGAGGATTTCCCCACGATAAAAAAGTATCCTTGGCCTGCAATAGGCACGTAACATAAAAAGGACTACAAGTCCGTTTGTCACTTAAATTTCATAAAAAAAGGGACTAGGTCCAATAAAATTTAGTTAGATCAAGTGGAGTGAGTGTTCGTTTCATTGCCCTGCTTATATCAAAAGTTGTCTTTAATCATCATTATCATAATTGCAGTCAATAACAAGCACTGTGTATGGATCTAGTGTTGTAAAAAGCAGCTCCAATATTCCTACGCCACATGCTTCCATCAGAATTATATTGACCAGGCTGTTATTAGCGTGAACTTTAACATCCCAGCTCTGTTTAATTCTTGTATTAATTTGAAACTTTTAAATAGTAAATACTATATTAATTTTTAAGAGCAACATTGCGGCGTATTACAGCTGCAACGCGTAGGAATCGGCTCAATTGGGAAAAAACTACGCCTGCACAGAATACCAGCGTGAAACAGCAGCTTAATGCTGTTGTGTTTCTTATGATGAGTAACGGGAATCGATGACTCTCTTTACTTGTAACGTGGCATTCCATCTTTGTTCTGAGTATCTGGTTATTAGAGGTAGCAAGTAGTACCCTTAAAGGATAGATGTCGGTGTCCATGGGCCAAAAGTGGTATCGACTCTACTATTCAAGTATACTGTGTACTCGTTTGTCACTCATCTACAAAAAAGTTATTTTTAAGTTTTGTTTTTAATTGAAATCTTTTTTTTCAACTTTTAGATTGTGGGAACATTGTGACGTATGAAATGATCTTACTTCTACTTTACTGGAATAACTCTGACATCGAGTTCCCCAGCCACTGATTAAATGGAAGAATTAAGAACAATCCTTTTTCTTTCATAGAAGAAATGTTATGTAATAGATAGCAAAATGCGCCACTATATTTACTGTCATATCTGCTCTTGTTAATAAAAATTTGCATAAAATTAAAATAAATTGTATTAAAGGAACGAGCATCATATGTGTATGTTTGTTGCTTTAATTTACATGATAGAAGCAAAAGTAGCCCCTGAAAAAGAAGCAAATACCTAAGGAATGTAAAATTCATTAATTTTTGATCTCCATATCCATGACGTAAAAATAATTAACAGAATTAAAACAATTACATAAAACCAATATATTATATAGTACAACAAAATCAATCAATTTTTTTTAAAGAGCTACTTGAAATACTAATAATATTAATGGCTCGTAATTGAGTTAGCATATCGAAGGATTTTTGTGAGGTAAAAATATGACTGTTCATCACCGCAGTTCTTACGCATTTGGCTGTGGCGTTACGGGCCGCGGGTCTTAATCCCTCACGTAACAACCATTTGTATGGCCAGCAAGTAATTGTTGCGGGTCTGTAAGATTCCTCTTGCGCAAATTCTTGATTTAAAAACGTTTTGTTGTTGAGGGTATCGTTCATAAAATATTAAGGATATAATTAGGTGGTAACAACAGGTGGACATACCTCCTGCGGTAGTCCTGTATATATTTAAAATTTATGGAGAAGCCACTGTGAAAGTACACATTTTTATAAAAAAATCTTTAAAATCGATTATTGAACCTTAGGGAAAATATAGTCAGATTGATAGGCTAAAACCCTTTTTTAGGTCAAATTTATATGTGGAAGAGCCTGTAGTAAGCTATTAGCAGCAACAAGAATGGGTCCGATCAACCAGAGAAGAACCACATTCAAACAGAAAACCACCGTGAAATAGTAGCATAATGTTGCTGTGTTTTATGTGGTGAGTGAAGAGAAACGGAAACCCTTTGAACTGGTTATCAGACATTTCATCTATTAAGATATAAACACCCGTCCATAAATTGTCCCGTGTACTGTAAGTTAGTTAAGCATACTTACTTTTAAAAAAAATCAAATTTAGATATTTATAGTAAGCATAAAACACGACAATGTTGCAACGGGCGGCTACTGTGAACTTTGTGGCGCGGTAATCCAGTTAATCGAATCACTGACTGGAGTGCAATTATTGATTTTCATTGGACCGCATTGGATGAAATCTATCGCGCAATTCGTATAAAACTGATTCAAATCACGATACAATTTCTTTGTAGCCTTTATTCTATTACAAAATAAGCTTTATTAAGAAAACATGAATCAACGTATATACTTACATAACATAATAGAGCGAGGGTTTGAAAAATAGGTAGTAAAGGCCACCTCAAATTTTTCAGATGGTTTTGGATAGTGGCAAGATAGTGTCCGCAGCGCTGCCCCGATGCATGTTGGCAGACTATTAGTGTTGATGGATTGAATATATATTTAATTATTTATTTATAAAGTATTAATGGTGACAAATGAGCACCTGATGGTAAGTGACGGCTCCGTGGCGCAGTGGCTTAACAATGAGTTGCAGCGTCAAGGGCTGCGGGTTCGAATCCCGCACGGAACAAATATTTGTATGGCCTACAAATAATTGTTGATATGTAAACTGCCGCCATGATACAGGAGAAAATCCTAGTGTGGAGGTAACGTTTTTTTAAAGAAGAAGAAGAAAGAAAAGAAAGTGCAGATGCAGCCTATAATTGCTCACATCTATACTCAATTAAGAATCAATTATATGTTGACACATTGTGACGCTTGAGGAGTGGATTAGAATGCAATTTTACCACTTAAAATGTCTTTCAGTTATAGTCATTCACCACAAGAATAGCAGCATTATGCTGCTATTTCATGCTGGGTCTGGTGTTCGTCCTCGGTAGAGCCGACTCCTTCATACTACTTATAAATACTACGTATAAATATATCTGGAAGTGTAGTAATTTATTATACAAGACTTTGACTCTGACTTTGTTTTAACTATTTAGTGATTATACGTATCATATAAAAAAACAAAATAGCGGAGACTATTAAGAGTGATTTTGAAGAAAATGAGGAAAAGGAGTTGAAGAGGGAATAATGCGGAGAAACTCAGCAAAATATTATTACAGTACAGCAGGCCAAAGATTTAGTGCTATTAGAGGTTACATAATTTTTAACAATTTTGGCTTTGTTATTAATAGTTCAAATAAAGAACGCATTTAGCAAATTAAGAATACATGAACTTTTTTAATTTTCTTTAAAAAAAAGGTGCAGCCGGCTATTTATTCATATAAGCCAATGTATGTGTTGTAATATAACAGCAATATTTTACCGTCAACGTGAAAATAGAAATATTTTGAGACGCAATGAACAGGGTTGACGTAGCGCGATTTATATTCTCCCGGAAGTGGTGCATAAGCTTGACGTCAATATTAATTTCTATGAATAGTAGAGTTACAGTAATAAAGTTACTAGAATGTCCATTTTACTTTTATAATCATATGATAAGAACAGTATAAACTATCATGCAGTAGTACTGTAGCGCTTCGGAGTAGCATTGCAGCAATCTTAAAAAGGTTAATTGTTTAATATAATATTATCTGCTTTTACTGCTATATGTATTAACTGAAGGAGTAGACTTCTATACGTGGAAAAAGTAAAAGTTAAGTTATGAAAATATGACAACTTTATATCAAATAAAAAAAAATTGTTGATGAATTTGTGTGTATTCAAATATTTTTTATTATAAGTATAACGATAAAGTATTCGATGGTACAGTAGCTCAATGCGTCGAATGGCGACCAAACGTTATTTGTATTGCTTGCAAATAACTGTTCTGGGTCTGAATAATAATAATAATAAGGCATTTCATCTCCGGTTGTTCGGCGCTTTCTAACTCTGAGTATTTGCACAGACACAACCTAGTAGCCAGGACTGTGCACCAGGAGCTCGCTCTGAAATACGTCTCGTGGCACGGAAACTGACTTATTATAAGTACTTGCCGGAAGCCGTGCTCGAAAATGATCGCGCCAGGTTTCACCGGGATCACAGACAGGACTATTCTTTGCGAATAAGCCTGATATTGTGCTGATGGACCGCGCGGCTGGCGATATTTTTGGTCATTACCATTCTATATGACGAGAACCTCGTGAAAGCCGAAGCAGATAATAAGAAAACAAAATATCTGGACCTGGCTCACGAGGTGACCGACATGTGGGGTGGTCTGCCGACCGAAATTATCTCTGTAGTCGTCTCTGCGAACGGGTTAATCCCGTTCAGCCTTTCGGATCATCTGAGGCGACTGGGACTCCGCGACGGACCGCTCCGGACTCAAATGCAGAAGGCGGTGCTCCTCGATACCGCCCGCATCGTCCGCCGGTTTCTTTCCCTTTCCCCTTAACCCTCGGCCGTTTGGTCTTCCCTGCCGAGGGCTTCCATCTGGTTGGGTTTTTATTTATTTATGTATTTTTTATTATATTTAATTATATTTATATCCTTCATATATAATTATATATTTATACAGCCCAACCAGGTGAGAAAACTATATAAATACCCCATTATAATTATAATAATGCTTATTTCAGATATACATATTCATACATTATATTATCATACACATTTGTTAGTAATAAACATAAATTAAGTTAGTAAAAATATACATAACATATAACATAAACATAAACACTCACGCCTGTCACGTTCACCTCTGCAAAATAAATTTGCTTTGTCACTCTTTCCTCATTAATTCTTTCTACATGACCAAACCACCGAAGCATTCCTTTCTTAATCCTGGTCACAACATCATCTTGCAAACCACACTCTTCTCTTATCACACAATTTCTCACTCTGTCATTTAGATTCAGCCCTAACATACTCCTTAATGACCGCATTTCTACAGCACTTATTCTACTCTCGTGCTTCTTTTGCCACACCCAACTTTCACTACCATACATTAAAGTAGGGACTAACACAGCATTGTGAATTGCCATACGTGCCTTTTTGGACACATTCTGACTTTCCACAACAGAGTGTAGAGCCCCATTTACTTTATTTCCGTTCACTCGTCGTTCTATATCCTTATCATACCTACCATCCTGCTAAATACACATCCCAAATACACAAACTCATCTACTTGCTCGACCAATTCCCCTTCTATTCTTATTTCACATATCGTTTTACTTTCTTCTCTTTCAAAAACCATAACTTTCGTCTTACTTTCGTTCACTTTCATTCCCCTTACTTTTAATGACCTGTTCATTAATGTAACCATAATTTGCAACTCAGCCGCCGACGATGCAAGTATGACTTGATCATCGGTGTACAAAAGGCATTTGACGGTTAACTCACCCACTCTTAACCCGCATTCTTCAACTTCCCTATACAGAGACTTCAATGCCTGTATCAACCCAGCGCTCAACCCAAATGAGTTCAGTGTTTGCCATAACGCATCCCTGTCCACTCTGTCATAAGCCTTTTCTAAGTCCACGAACGCACAAAAAACCTTTTGGTTTTTGGCCAAAAACTTCTACGCGATCATGCGCATGGAAAAGACCTGATCCGTAGATCCCATTCCCTTTCTAAATCCCACTTGCACATCCCAAATTTTTCCATCAGTATCGTTCATAACTCTTTCAATTAACACCTTAGCATACAGTTTTCCCACAATGCTAAGAAGGCTGATACCACGGTAGTTTTTACAGTCCTGCTGCGATCCTTTTCCCTTATATATTGGGACTATGACGGCTTTGCACCAGTCTTCCGGTACCCGCTTAAGTTCCTAACACAAATTAAACAAGGTGTACAGCAGGTCTGCCACCACTCCCTCTAGAGCCCTTAGCATTTCGAGTGATACTCTATCATATCCGGCTGCCTTACCTGCTTACACTTTTCATTGCTTTCTTATTATTTCATCTATACCTATCTCTCTATCACTTTCCTCTTCTTTCGCAACTTCTATTTCATTTAATTCAAACGTCTCATCACTCATAAACACGCTTTCAAAGTATTCCTTCCATCTCCTTAAACTCGAAACTTCGTCATTCAGAATACAGGCATTCTGGTCTCGTATAGCATTCATTCTAGGCTGTTTTGAATGTCCCCTGGCAGTTTTTACGAGATTTCAGAACATTTTAATTTTTTAATAAGTTATCTGATATACTTCTATCATTCTTATCCATTCTTTCTATTATAATACCTTATACATATACCATCTCCCAAAACTGCTCTCGGATATAAGTGGTCTTAGACATGTCTGGGACGTAGACCCCTAGAAGAAACAACTTCTAAACGGGCTTAACCCACTTTAATTCGTATCCATAGCGTCTCAGGCTTACACATTTATACTCTTTCACACAATGACCCATTCCTTCTGAAAGGATGATACCGACTCCCTGGCATGCCCGCTCTGTCTCGTCTACACCAGACCAGTATATGCCATGTGTAGTGGCATCCTTTCCCTTCCGTTTCGTCTCATTTACACATAACACATTTATTCCTCTATCATACATCATATCGCATACTTCATCCATCTTATCATTCATTGCTCCACATACATTCAGTGTAGCCAGACGGGCTTCCGCAATCCACTTTTTGCCCCTCCGGGAGACAGAACATGACGGGTGGCAAACCTCGTCGCCGGTTTTCCTCCTAAAAATATAATAATAATAAAATAAGGTAAATAAATTATATCAATAGGACGAGAGCAATCAGTTAAGAAACTTGAATGGGACAGTCAAGCCTATCTTGAATTATCCTCGAGACACCATTTGAGCTCTTCCGTAGTCTGTATAACATTGACGCAGTTCGCTTCCTTATGATGCTATAAAAATCATCAAAACCTGCTTCAGCAAACATGCTTGAAGCACTACAGTATCTAGGAAGCATTATTATATTGAATTAAAAGCGTATTGTAGGTCCTCTGCGTATAGTCACACCACAGGCTGCAGGTGTAAAATGTTTGACAGTATGCCTTAAGGAGGGTAATTTTGACATCATTTGTACACCTAGCAAACCTGCGGGCAAGCATATTGCATCGGACCGCCAATACGCGTCCTCTCTCTATATATATTTGTTGTCTGTCAGATATTCGTTAACAATGTGTCCCAAATATTTAAACTTACAAACTCTTCTTAATGGCACACCAAGGAGCTTTCCTGGCGGCACAATCAAGGGCTTCTTACTATTAACACGAAACAGATCTAACTCACTTTTCTTGGTGTTATAGAGGAGTCCATGTTCAACAGCGTATGTTTCACATACAGTTAACAGTCTACGCAACGCACTCACCGCTGGACTCAGCAACACCATGTCATCGGTATAACTTATATTATTGATCGTATGACCATCAACAGAACATCCTACCCTTGTTTCACTGAGTGCACCAATGAGCCCTTTTACGTAGAGACTGAACTGCACAGGCGAAGACAACCCCCCCTGCCTTACCTCACATTCCAACAGAAATTCGTCCGATAGCGCGCCAGACCATCTGACCTGGTTAACTTGATGACCGTAACAATATTCGAATGTGGTAATAAGTTCGGCTGGAACGGATATTTCACACAGTTTTGTCCATAGTATGTCATAATTAACTAGGTCAAATGTCTTGGAGAGATCCATAAATGTAGCATACACTAGCGTTTGTCTCTGGTTGTAATATATAACAGTATGCTTCAGTGACATTATAGCACTCTCTGTCCATAGAGAATATGTGTCCTTGTACAATTTAGGTATATAAACCACTTCCACGAGTCAGGGTAAAATTCTACTATGGGGGTGACTTTTTTTTTCTTTAAATATAATGACTAACATGAGTTTAATCTAAAGTTTGTGGCGTATGAGTGTAATGAAGCATACAGACCAAACAAGGATCAAAGCCTAAATCTCATGCATAATATTGCGATTTATTGATTGATTGATATCCGATTAAATAAACGGTCAGGTAACTGGATGGCTAGCCGTTTATTATTACTCAGGATTAAATTGAAAACCCAAAGTAAACTTATACATAGTTGTTTCATATTGGTCTGCTCTTTAGTAACATCTAACGAAAGAGCAGACCAATGTTTAACTAAATGTTTAAGTAAAACCAGTGACCATGAGTGATGCAAAGCGCCCGAAACTTCGGAAATTGAAAACTTAAAATTAAACGCGATCAAATCCGTAAATTCCATGGTTAATCTTATTGCTTTATTTAATTAATTTGCTTATGTTATCATAAAGTTGTTAAAGTAAGGATTCCTGATCTATTTAAAAGATTCAATGAAACACATTATTATTTAAGTGTAAACATTATGTTTTACAATTATATTTCATGTTATAAAAAATAACGTAAGGCACATTTTTATCAGAAGTATAGTTAAAACAAGAGTTGAAACCATCTTGTGAAATTTCTTGATGATTCTGGACTCTAAACAAACCAATTTTAAACGTCTTGATGACCCTTCATATAGCCATATCCAACCTAAAATGCCAACTGTGTAGCGGCGGTGTACGAATATCCATTTCCTCATATTGTTCCCGGGTGTTGTAAGAGGCGACATAGGGAAAAGCCAGGAGATGGGTCCTAATAACAACAAGAAAATATAAGAATGCTATCAAGTCACCTGATTAATTATACGGACATTACCAAGAACGCATGGGCAATTCTTAGGAAACCCATATTAACCAAGGTTATAAACTATTAATAAACAGGAAGTGTGATTTGGACTATTTTTCCTGAGTAGTTCAACTCATAAAGAGGATATAATATATTTAGTTGAACTACTTGAAAAAAAAAGTTCAACGATTGAACTTATCAGTTCAACTAATGAAAACAAGCAGCTTTAACTAAGCATACAAAATTATTATTGTAATACTGGAATAACACATATGTAATAGTGCATACATTTAATCACACTAGCAATAAAAGTTAGACACATTATGAGTCACTCAAAAATTTACTACAAAACGGTGCTATTATTTAATTTTCTACAATTATTTAATTTTGTGTTAGGTTACAATATATGTTGCTCACGTTATTGTGAAGAGTATGAAATTTTAATCAAACATTACTTACAACATTATGTTCTTCATTTTTATTTAAGCATTTTATGGTAACATCGAAATTTTTTATTTACAATTTTCTTTTTGTTCTAACCTAACCAAACGTTAATTTATTAAATCAATGGTTGAGCCAGAATAATCTATTAAATTCCGATGCTGAATATAGGTTTTTACTTTTAATTAAAGTTTAATTCGAAACATTGAGCGTTAAGTTTTCGAAATACGGCACAGTTCAAAATTTAAAGTAACATTCATTGCGCCTCCTTTATCTTAACTTCTTAACTTTCAATAGATAATTTTGAGAAAAATTATAGCCAATAAAATAGTACTTTAATGTTTAGAAAATAAAAGAAATAATTTTCACACCAGAAACCAACTATATGCTTGTTACAACACGCAATTTTCAATATTGTTTTTTGTGGTGTTGCTTTTCTGTTATTTACAATGATTAAATAAAATCACTATGAAACTGAAGAAGTACCAATTCGTATGTGATGATTGTGCCGACTACCTGTAAAAATGTTTAAATTAAAAAGCAAATAATTTATACCTCTCTGTGCAGAGGGCTATGCCGGATGTTTCTCTGTGTGATAAAACACGTAATGAAGATATCCGCAGTAGAACTAGAGTAACCGACATAACCCAA
>JAGSMP010002471.1:0-23076 GCA_029286625.1 Parnassius orleans | reverse complement strand
AAATTATAGCCAATAAAATAGTACTTTAATGTTTAGAAAATAAAGAAATAATTTTCACACCAGAAACCAACTATATGCTTGTTACAACACGCAATTTTCAATATTGTTTTTGTGGTGTTGCTTTTCTGTTATTTACAATGATTAAATAAAATCACTATGAAACTGAAGAAGTACCAATTCGTATGTGATGATTGTGCCGACTACTGTAAAAATGTTTAAATTAAAAGCAAATAATTTATACCCTCTCTGTGCAGAGGCTATGCCGGATGTTTCTCTGTGTGATAAAACACGTAATGAAGATATCCGCAGTAGAACTAGAGTAACCGACATAACCCAAAAGATCAGTAGCAGTATACTCAGAGGTCATATTTTAAGGGTGGTTTTTCAATCGTCCGACAAAAGTTATCCGTTAAATTATTAATTATCCGTTATGTCCGATAAATTGAATCTGTCTGAATAAAGGCTGAACTGTTTTATTCAAACACATTTAATTTTTTAAATTTTATGTTATGTTATATATAATTTTTTTCTGGAGATTGAAAGATCGGTCCTAAGTCATATTATTATCACACGGTTAATTGTTCACATTTCTTACACTTTGACACTGCATTATAATATGCATTTTCTTTTGGAATACGAGTATGTGTTTTAAATAAAGTTTCTTTAAAAAAAATCTATACATATCTAAATTATAAACAGATTCCTATGTTTGTCTGTGCGTTTGTGCACGCTAATTTCCACAGTGGTTGAACTAATTTAGATGTGGTTTACGGTATTGTATTAAGATAATCTTGAACAAACATTTAGTTTATTTTATTTAAATAGATTACCAAAAAATTAACTTAAAAAAAAGTATTTTATCCTTTTTTGTTCTTGAAGTCAGGTTTTACTTTGTTGAAAGTTTAATTTTTATCCCTTATAAGTGGACTTAGGAATATCCCAAGTTAAAAATAACCAATAAAACTTTGTCTATATAGTTAGATAAAAAATTATATCCTCTATTTTGCAATCCGGTTCAAATGTAATAGGTATAACATCTATACTGTAACAAAATTCAATAAGGATCAGAAATCCATTGCGAAAATTTTATCCATTCTGTAAATTCTATTTAAAATATTTAACAACATGTTACAGAGTAAATGGGGCTCTACACTCTATTGTGGAAAGTCAGAATCAACTATATATATAATGTGTCCAAAAAGGCACGTCTGGCAATTCACAATGCTATGTTAGTCCTTACTTTAATGTATGGTAGTGAAAGTTGGGTGTGACAGAAGAAGCACGAGAGTCGAATAAATGCTGTAGAAATGCGGTCATTAAGGAGTATATTATGGCTGAATCTAAATGACAGAGTGAGAAATTGTGTGATAAGAGAAGAGTGTGGTTTGCAAGATGATGTTGTGACCAGGATTAAGGAAGGAATGCTTCGGTGGTTTGTTCATGTAGAAAGAATGAATGAGGAAAGAGTGACATAGCTAATTTATGTGGCAGAGGTGAACGGCAGAGTCTGGAAGGGACGCCTTAGGCGAAAATTTATCGACCAAATTGGCGATATATTGAAAATGGGCCAAATTAAGAGTATCCTTAACCGACGAGCGTGTATGCGTAGGTATATGGATGTAGAGGAGGCGAGAGAGGTGTGTCAGGATCGTGCCAAATGGAAGTCCATGGTCTCTGCCTACCCTCTGGGAGACAGGCGTGAGTGTTTATGTTATATGTATTTTATGTTATAAAATTGGTCTTAGTACAATTTATAGTTGATTAGCTCTGTTATTATCAATGTGATCAGTGTATTTCATAATTGTATAAATTAATATAATGTAAGTTATTCTTATTTAAAAAGAAAAGTTCCGCTGCGTTTTTTCCTGGTTTTCCCAGGGCAGAGGTTCTATCCGAACCGATGGCAGTAGTACTATATTAAATAAAATTATTATATTCTAGTCTAAAGACTTTTCCTTGTGACTCTATACATTTTAATACCTTTCTACATATTTTTGTCACGTGGACGTCTTAAGAAGCGACTTTGGGGAAACCCTTTGGGCTACCTATAGTTGATAGTATGACCATTTCGTATACGCCAGACGTAAAACATCTAGACGTCTTGCTCTGTGATCGCCATTCTGCGTGTCAAGAGAGGCGAAATTGCAAATCTTCACAACTAGAGAGGCCCATGTCCAAACTGTATAAAGGGTTGTTGTAATAATAATATACATGGTTGATTATAACTTACTACTACATTCCCATGTGTTAGCGATCCAAAATTATTAATGCATTTATTTAATTAATGTCATAGTTTTATATTCAATTTATAATTATTTTG
Organism: Parnassius orleans; assembly: GCA_029286625.1. NCBI lineage: Eukaryota > Metazoa > Arthropoda > Insecta > Lepidoptera > Papilionidae > Parnassius > Parnassius orleans. Next base: position 20,756 of record JAGSMP010002471.1, on the reverse strand, counting down.
GATCGTCAATTGAGCGAGCGGTCGGTCATTCTATAGTTATTAGTAGGTAAACTAGAGCCTTTCTGGTCATTCTGGCTCGAGCGGTCGAGGCGAGCACACGCGTATATAATAATTGTAACAACTGAGTATAAGTGTGTATTAGAAATAAATAATTGTAAAAGGTTATTCGACGTATTATTTGAAGATCTGAAGGAAAACCTCTAATATTAGAAGTGGTAAGATCGTTGGAGAAAGACCATTATATGTACAAATTATTTAAATTAGTATGTACAAATTGTCTAATAAGTAAATTATACATCGGACTGGTAAGTTTCATTTGTTAATTACTTAATTTAAATTTCGCAAATAATAAATTAAAAGAATGATTAAGTATTCGATCCCATCCGACCTATCTTATTACGATACGATACAGTTTGCTTGTATAAGAAATCGTTACTTTAACTCGGTAGAAACAAAAAAAAAAGAGAATTTTATATAATTTAGTAAAAACAAAACAATAGTGCAGGTAAACTGCAGAATTTGTTTTGTTCTCTTGATGTATCTTTATACGGTTGAATTATTTAGGTTGCACTCGCTTAAAGACAATATTAATATTTACTTGGAGAAATTGTTATGTAAATGATATTACTTTTGTAGCTTTTAAGACGAAACTTAATAATTCTTTATAAAATTTATAATTCTTTAAATTTATAATTCTTTTTTACCTTTGGACTTGCTAAATTATCACGACATACATTGTCTGAAGTATTTGTATGCAGAACACTTGATGGAACGATGTCCAGCCCTAACTGTTGACATCAAAATGATACGTGGTAAAGCCACGCTGCAGCTATATTATGGTTCTAGCACGAATGAGTTGGATCGACCGGGGTAGGACCACGCTCTCACAGAATACCAACGTGAAATAGCTGCTTAATGCTGCTGTGTTTCGTATGGTGAGTGTAGAGAACCGGAGACCTTTTTTACCGGAAATGAGGCATCTTAGTCCCCAGGGGAACGCATATACATTTTGATTTTTGATAGAGTATAAATGTAGATAGATGTCTATGGGCCACAGTATCCACTTACCATCAGGTGGACTGTGTACTTGTTTGTCATCCTTATTCTATAAAAAAATACATTGTGCCCTATAATTTGTGATTTGTGAGCCGTAGTAGCTCAGAAAAGCTATATATTTGATGTGAACGAAGGAAGGGAATATGCGTGTTAAAATTAGGACATGATCAATGATTAATAGGATACAATAATAAATCTCACAGGAAAAATGGGCGAGATTTATGAGTTATAACTTTTACATAGCGACGAAATCATTTTATATCTAATGTATGAGATAAAAAAGATTGAATAAGAACGAACCCTATATTACAAGATATAATGGTACAGTAATTTATTCATTGCAATAAAGAGGTACTATTAGAAAGTCATTCTGAAGTGACTTACAATAATTACTACAACACTTAACTTAACTTAATAATACGTACAATAATTTCTTATATTTACATGAATACTACACTACTACCAACATATTGACATAAAACAAATTTTACTGATTTGGTTGCATTTAATTTAACTTAATTACTTTAGTAAAATAAGATAAATAAAACTAGATAAAATCCGTATGATTTGTATTATTGGAAATATGTAATTAATTGTAAAAATGAATACTTTTTCGTTTGTCTTCTATGCAATCTATGAGGCCATGCGTATGTGGACTATGAGAAAGCCTTTGATTCCGTCGAAATTTCGGCGGTGCTACATTCCCTTCAGCGTTGCCAAGTTGACTGTCGGTATATCGAAGTGCTGAAGTGTTTGTACAGCAGGGCTACGATGGCTATCCGAGTACAGAATCAGAGTACGAAACGTATCCAACTGCAGAGAGGTGTAAGACAGGGTGACGTTATATCCCAGAAACTCTTCACCGCTGTTTTGGAAGAAGTTTTCAAGCTTCTGGACTGGGACTAAAGGATACGGTATTAACATCAATGGCGAGTACATCACTCATCTTAGATTTGCCGACGATATAGTCCTTATGGCAGAATCGCTGGAGGACCTAAGCACTATGCTCAATGACCTCAATACTGTCTCCCAACAGATAGGTCTTAAGATGAACATGAACAAAACAAATATCATGTTTAATGTCCATGTCACACCTATGCTGGTAGTTGTTGGGAGCACTAAGCTCGAAGTTGTTGAAGAGTATGTTTACCCGGGACAAATAGTGCGACTAGGTAAGTCCAACTTCAAACGAGAGGTCAATCGACGGATTCAACTCGGCTGGGCAGCGTTCGGGAAATTACGGCACATCTTCTCGTCAGATATACCTCAAAATTCGAAAACCAGACTGCACAACCAGTGCGTGTTGCCAGTGATGACCTATGAAACTGAGACGTGGTCCTTCACGGCTGGCCGTATGAGGACGCTCAAGCTCGCTCAGCAAGCTATGGAGAGGGCTATATGCTCGGAGTTTCTCTGCGTGATAAACTTAGAAATAAGGATAGCCGCAGTAGAACTAGAGTGACCGACATAGCTCAACGGATTGATAAGCTGAAGTGGCATTGGGCCGGCCATATAGCTCGAAGATCCGACAACCGGTGGGGAAAAAAAGGTTCTCGATATATATTAATGTGCAGTGAAAAGTATAGATAATATTTTATATAATGAGGGTTGAAAGTGAAATAAGGCTTGAATAATATGCAAACTTAAAAGGGCGTTACTAATTCATTGAATCTTGCCACGCGTAAAGTAGGATACCCATGTTTTGAACCCCGTTATTTTAAATCACTTTTTTTATATTTCAAAATTAATCTTTAAAATAATAAATTTGGAAAATATCTATACCTAAGCTTTTCGTTTTCGTTTTTTATTACACTTTATTTTTCTCTTCGTTAAAAAAATATCATGCGGTTTATTTGTTTGTTGTTTATATTTCGCGTATATGTAGAAAGGTCATTAAGAATATAGAGAACTTAAATGGAAAGCTTTATTCCCACTTGTCATGAAGTATGTTATTATGATGTATATAGTCACATGAAAAGGCTTTTAGAATAGAATAGAATCACTTTTATTCAATATAGTACTACTACCACCGGTTCGGATAAAACCTCTGTCCTGGGAAGAACCAGCAAGAAACCCAGCGGGATTTTTCTTTTAAATAAGGTTAATTTACAATAGATTACTTAATACAACTATAAATTGTACCGAGACTAATTTTGTAGTTAAGAATAATTATTCGTTTGCACGAATTAATTATCCAACGAGTCAAGGACAAGCTAGTAACGGAATACGACAAGCGCACCGTTCCACGCCAGAGCCAAGACTGCTCTAACGGCGGCCAGTATATACGAAAGTATATACTGACTGGCAGATAGCTGATGTTATAAGGAGTAACTAAGGCTACTTTTATTTTAGAACAATAATTAGGATTCCGCGCGAAAAAATCCAATGAAATCCAATCGTAATAAATTCCACGCGGACGAAGTCGCAGGGAATAGCTAGTGTTGCAATACATATGCCGGGTACACTGGGGTGAAAAAGGATTAAGAGCAAACCTAGCAATTTAAAATCCGTGGAGCCTACGTTAGTATATGCGCTCTGTGATGAGCTTGATAATGTTATGCTATAACTCTAAAATCTTTCATCATTGCATATATATATATATAACACAGTATTCATTTTTACATTTAATTACATATTTCCAATAATACAAATCATACCGATTTTATCTAGGTTTATTTATCTTATTTTACTAAAGTAATTAAGTTAAATTAAATGCAACCAAATCAGTAAAATTTGTTTTATGTCTATATGTTGGTAGTAGTGTAGTATTCATGTAAATATAAGAAATTATTGTACGTATTATTATTAAGTTAAGTGTTGTAGTAATTATTGTAAGTCACTTCAGAATGACTTTCTAATAGTACCTCTTTATTGCAATGAATAAATGACTGTACCATTATATCTTGTAATATAGGGTTCGTTCTTATTCAATCTTTTTTATCTCATACATTAGATATAAAATGATTTCGTGGCTATATAAAAGTTATAACTCATAAATCTCCACCATTTTTCCTGTGAGATTTATTATTGTATCCTATTAATCATTGATCATGTCCTAATTTTAACACGCATATTCCCTTCCTCCGTTCACATCAAATATATAGCTTTTCTGAGCTACTACGGCTCACAAATCACAAATTATAGGGCACAATGTATTTTTTTATAGAATAAGGATGACAAACAAGCACACAGTCCACCTGATGGTAAGTGGATACTGTGGCCCATACACATCTATCTACATTTATACTCGATCAAAAATCAAAATGTATATGCGTTCCCCTGAGGACTAAGATGTCTCATTTCCGGTAAAAAAGGTCTCCGGTTCTCTACACTCACCATACGAAACACAGCAGCATTAAGCAGCTATTTCACGTCGGTATTCTGTGAGAGCGTGGTCCTACCCCGGTCGATCCAACTCATTCGTGCTACAACCATAATATAGCTGCAGCGTGGCTCTACCACGTATCATTTTGATGTCAACAGTTAAGGCTGGAAATCGTTCCATCAAGTGTTCTTCATACAAATACTTCAGACAATGTATGTCGTGATAATTTAGCAAGTCCAAAGGTAAAAAAGAATTATAAAAATCCGACTGCGTATAAAAGTTTTTTTTAAAATATAATAAGGGTGACAAACGAGCACACAGTCCACCTGATGGTAAGTGGTTGCTGTGGCCCATAGACATCTACATCTATCTTCGTTTGCGAATTAAAATGCAGATGCGCTGTCAGCCGTGAGGACTAAGATAGAATGCCTCTTTTCCAGTAAAATGGGTATCCGGTTCTCTACACTCATCATACGAAACACAGAAGCATTAAGCTGCTATTTTACGCTGGTATTCTGTGAGAGTGTGGTCCTTCCCCGTTCTAGCCGACCCATTCATGCTACAACTATACTATTAATATAGCTGCAGCATGGCTCTACCACGTATAAACTTTTATAAAAAGAGGAAAGTTTTATATCCTATGTCACCTCTACAACTAAGACGATTCTATCGACCGTGTGTCGACGAGGTGTCTTAACCAGACTGACAATTAATCACTAATTAGGCCGCAGATCCCTATAAAACCTGTCACCTCCTACAACCAATTAACCTACGCAGGAAAAGTATCGTTCCCAGTTTTATATATACATATAAAAATGTATATATATTTCTATATACCGTCAGTCCCCTTGGCACCGCTGAAGGGACTGCAGCACCGCCCAAATTTCGACGGAATCAAAGGTTTTCAAAGTGGCAGATTGTTCTCTTCGGTTTTCTGTGCAATTTTCCCAAAGTTATTTGTGTAGTCTATGGTGTTAAAGCCTTTTCGGAAACCGGCTTGTTCGGGAGGCTGGAAGTAGTCGAGTCTGCGTGCGAGACGATTTGTGACACTCGAAAACAGCACGTAGATGCGGCTCAGAAAGGAAATCGGTCTGTAGTACTTCAAGAGAGCGTTGTCACCTTTCTTGAAGACAAGACCACCGCACTTCTGCTCCACGCCTCCGGAGTATTCAGACTTCAAGTACTGGTTTTCTACCCGCTTTCAAAAGCTGCGCTGTAATTCCATATTCGCCCGGGAACTTGCCGTTTTTAAGGTGCTGGAGAGTCATTTTAATCTCGCTCAGACTGACGTCCGGAATATCATCGGAATAGTGTCAGATAAGTCATGCTCTTGGATCGTTACTCACACTTGCGTGTGGCTCCAACGATGACGTATACAGAACCTCTCAATCTCACTCAAAATCTCAGATGTCTCGGAAACGATGCTGCCACATTCAGTCTTCAGCTTCGACAGTTGGCTCTTTCTGACAGACAGATCTCTGGCAAAGACTTTGGAGCCCTGGTCCAAGCGATCGTTTGAACCGTTTTACCGTAAGAACACCTAATAATTTACACAAATATAGTATGTTATTTGTAACCGCCTTCGTAGTTTTATCACTGTCCTAAGGTTGACTGCCAGATAATGCTTTTAGTATTAAGTCCGCCTTTTGATCCTGTACTTATGTGAGGATCAATAAAGTTGTTGACCTCTTGCTCTTTCCTGTTGTAGAAATGATGTAGCTGTCTATCGCCTGTCCTGCTTGAGGGACCTATTAACAACCTGTTATGTAATAAGTGCAGCTAACTACGGTTTGACTCCATCGAGATACGGCCTGTTGCTCATCTGATCTCCCAACTACCGTTTGCCACCATCGGGACACGGCCTGTTGTTAGATTGATATGGTCAACTACCGCTTGCCACCATCGGGACGCGGCCTGTTTTTCGACTAATACTGCCAACTACCGTTTGCCTACATCGGGACACGACCTGTTGCTCAACCGAAACTCCCAACTACCGTTTGCCGTCATCGGGACACGGCCTGTTGTCTTATTGATAGTAGGAATCACTGTTTGCTGCTTTCGAATCACGGTATTTCCATCGATTGGCAGGCACTGGGAAGTGCCAATGGCCTTCTTTCGATTATAAATTCACGCATTCTTATCATCAATTTGGATTCAATATAATTGCTCCCATAATATGTAACGGTAAGGATCAGGACATTAGGATTAGGGTAATACTTTTAAAACATCATGCTAAACTTGACTCATCGCTTCTTCTACCACTATCCAAATCTTAATCTGATCAGCTGGATATATATTTTTATACTTCTTTTGAGAATGGTCATCTCTGTTTAAAACTTCATATCTATCATGGTGTAAACAGATGTAATTGTAAACGGGACACGGATACTCCAGAGCTAGTTTCTTGCCATCCTCCTTAAAACTTTAGGAGAAGCTGGCGTCTTATCAACATTCTCCTTCATTTTCTTTTGTATTTCTTTAACCCTTTCTCTGTCCCATGAATAATATATGAACATTTCGATTGCATGACTCTAGTGTCCTGACTGAGAAAATTTTAATATTGTTTTCCACAGTACTTTTTATCTCTTCTCAATTATTTTCATCTGGTTCTAATGCTGCCTTAAAGATGTTTTCCAAAAACTACTTCTGTAGGTGCCGCACTTGCCGATTCCTTTATTCATGGTGTTGTTCAAACTCAGGTGTAATTTTCGTACATTTATGTCCTAGTCCTTTTCTTCAAAGCCAATGATTGCAAGATTGTTCGACTGTATCGTTCAATATCTTTATTTGCTCATGGTGTTGCTACTACATTGAGCATATATGCTTAGTTTCTAAAGTCTATGAATTTCCCAGGACTCTGTAGAAGTGAAACTAGTGCCTTTTCGTGTCTCAAAAGGCTTTCCCTTATTTTTTTGACATAAAATTCTAGGGATTTGTACTTTTGCCATTTCCTATCGGGTAATACTCTAGCACGTGCAATGATCCTATTTTCAGAGAGTTTCAATGGCTTTCCAGAACAATCAACTAGAACAACGCCGCCCTTTCCCATTAGTAATACATTTTAATACATTATCTATACATTATAGTAAGCCCATATGCCCCTCGAAAGATAAAGTAATCATTATGTTCCTTTAAGCAAACATACCCGGGCCCCAATAGAAGACCTGTCGGTAACCTTAGCATGTAGGTTAATGAGTTTAAGCCTTCGACAGATACATTTTAAGAACTGAGCACTTCTAGCCGGTTTAGCTTATTATAATCACAATATGACCTATGATGGCAGCTCCGTGAGTGACAGTCCCATGAGAACATCTGTTTTTATAAATCGTCGCTGAACACATATGTTTAGACATCCGCCCTGACTGCGTCTACTTCTGTAGTCACCAAAACCCTCTGCGAGTTATAAAACTACCTTATTCAAACCCTTTAATGACATGATTTAATGATTGCCCCGACTTGTTTTAAGCCAATTTGGATTCCTCGGTGACCTTAGGTACATTTGATAAGCGTACATTGACTACCAAAATCAATATAAGCCGACCGTTCGGTGCCATTTACTTTGATAACTTTAAAATATTTACCATCTTTTTTTTTATCCGATCTGTTGTAGTCATACTTCATAGATACTTGTTATAGGAACTTAGTGATGTTGATTTGCCGATTCGGGTTCCATGTTCTATTCTTGTACATTTTGTACTGTATCACATGTTATCATGAAGTACTCCTCCAGCAACTCGGCTCTTTTGCTTCTTTGTGCGGTATTTCGTACAAACGATCGGCATAATTAATATCATCTGTGAAGGTGTATATTATTCGACGTTGCCATTTATGCCCGGTCAGGTTTACAGAAATTCGACCCTGATGCTGTATGCTTGGGAATGGCATAATAAATTGTTTGTTTCTCACTCCACCCCTAGAGGTCTGTTGTGTCGTTAACTTTTCGAATCCAGTCAGCTACCGTTTGAGAATTTGCGTCTGGATTGAATACTGGGATAACATTTTGTACGCCCTCGAACGTGCTGCTAATCTTATTACTCACTACCTACTTCAGAGAATTTCGTCAAAAGGGCTGCCCATGGCTAATGCCATGAGGTGGTCTTGTCCCCGTTTTCTTATTACGCGGTGCTTTAAAAGACCTCTTCCATTCCTTATTTTCTTCTTTTTCTTGCTCTTACCTCAAGCATTTGAGGTTGGCATAGCACGTCTTGCTCTTTCATTCTCCTCTATTAGCTGTCATCCAGTCACTCCTTTCTTACGCATATCATTCCTAACACAGTCCATCTATCCTTTTTATGGCCTCCCTCTGTTCTTATATCCATTTAGTTATGTAGCCAACATTTCTTTTGTTACATGGTTTACTCCCCTTTGCGTAATACCACGCTAGCTTAATATTTCTCCTTTTTTTTAAATCTAAACTGCCTCTGATTAATTCACTTTTCATTTTATCTTATTTCGTCAATCCTTAACTTAACAATTATATTATGTAATCTTAACATTCGCATTTCAGCCACTTATCTATTTCTTTCATGCATCTCTTTCGTAGCCAACACTCTGATCTATATAACACGACATATCTTATGCTCGTCTTGTAGGTTTTTCCTTTGAGCATAAGAGGAAACCACGGACCGCAAGTTGTTCCAGTGACTGCACTTATTCTATTCCTTAAGTCTCCGTCTATCTAGACATAATTCTGTATCAATGAACCGAGGTGCCGAAACTCGGAGCAGGCTAGTAGGAATTTATCCAAGGCAATTTGAGAGAAATTTAAGGAAGCACCAAAGTTGCAGAACGGGAATACTCAGTTTTGGTTCTGTTGATCTTCAGCCCGACACTCTCTAATTTATTATGCCATTTTTCCAGTCTACTATGGACTTCAAGTGCATTTTCCCTAACAAGAACAATATCGTCGATGAACAGCAAGCACCATGGTGCCTTCTCCTGTATATCCCATATCAGTGAATTCACTACCAGGAGGAACAAATAAGGCTTTAAGCTGATCCCTGGTGCAAGCCTACGGCGACATTGACTTGTCGGATGTTCCAAATTCAGACCGAACATGTGTGCTGAATTAGCTATACATCGCACGGAAAAGCTGAACATACTTCCTTGGCACTTCATTCTGCCATGCTACAGCTATATTATGATTATAGTATGAATTTGTTGGCTCGACCGAGGAATGACAGCGCTCTCATAGAATATCCGCGTAAAATAATCTCAGTGCTGTTGTGTTTTTTATGGTGAGCATAGAGAACCGAAGACCCCTTTTAACTTGAAACGAAACATTCCATTTTAGTCCTCAGGGATGTCAACGCATCTGCATTTTGATTTTTAATCGAGGATAGATGTAAATGTATATTAGCCACAGCATCCACTTACCATCAGGTATTGCATCTGGTCCCACAACCTTTAAATTCTTCACACCCTAAACAGCCATTTTAACTTCATCCACAGTCACTTCTTTTATCACGCCCATATTCACGGGAACTAACTTAACATACATTTCACTCAATACATTCTCCTCATATATTGATTTCTCTGTCGTCCGTAAAAAACTTCAACCTTCATAGTTTACACATTTTACTTGTTCAATATCCCTACGATTTTTCTTTCCCTTGCTATGCGATACTAACCTTAGTGGCCACATGGCTCTCCGAGTGACTGGTACAGTCCTTTCCTGCACCTTGGCCTTTGCCACCGCAACAACTTTCTTACATTTCACATATGCTACACTTTTGTCCTCTTTAACTATGTAATTTCCTACTCCCACACTTCCATTCTCTGAATTCATTCTTCTTTCCTTTCAGACTAATCTGTACTTCTTTATCCCAACATCAAGTATCCCTATTTATTTTACCTTTACCTTTCGTTTCCCCGAAAATATCTTTCACCACATTTCTGATACATGTTGCCATTTCATTTCAACATTCGTTCAAAGACTTTCCAATCATATTATTCATTTCTATCATTTTAAATACAACTCTATGCCAGAATTTTTCACTTCACTTTATTTACTTTATTAATAAGATGCTATTTAGTTTGGGGAAAGGGCCTAGCTCTATGCTTTGTATTTGACAATGAATTTTCTTTCTAACAGCAGTAACTGATGTTGAAAAACAAATCTCTCACATACACACTTTACAATCCTAGACTGATCGAATTTAATTTCATCTTATTACAAAGTAATCGATTTGTGTACTAAGGTCCCCATTATTGTATGTGATCAGATGTAGGTTTCTTTTCTGAAGAAAAAACGTATTTATCACAGCCATATCAAAGGTAGTTGCTGCTTGTAGTAAAGCCTTTCCTTAGTTGTTCCGGTTTCAAAACCCCAGCCCCCATGAACTCCGTATCTTGGCCGTAATTTGTAATGGTTTATCTGACACGACCGAGACAGAACTTGGTACTTATTTTAAATAGTGGCTTGTAGGTGGAGACTAGTAGGTTTGAGTATTAGTATTTAGTAATTGGAGTGTAAATAGGAAAGATCAAATAAAAAGTTATGAATTGTTTCATAATTTTCACATATAATAAACATTTAACACTACTCGTATAAAACTCATGTATGTGTGTGATTTTTATAATATTATTTATAATTTAAGATTTTGATTGTCAATTGCATGTTATTTATCATTTGGAAATTTTAGTAATTAAATTAAAATAATCAATTGATAGAAGTATCTAAAACTAGTTTGTTTGAAATTAACAAAAACACTAATAATGAACATTATAGGTAATTACAGTCCAAAATCTCTTTACTAAAATAATTATACTTTTTCAATATTCTCATTAGTTAATCCTATTAATAACAACTCGTAACAATATTGTCCGTTACATATGTATTTATTGCGGTGAACATTCAGTTCCGGTAATTACGGCAGGCTATCTTGTGTGAATTTAAGTCACTTAATACATCACTAATATCATTTTTTTTTATAGGATAGGGTGACAAACGAGCACACAGTCCACCTGATGGTAAGTGGTTGCTGTGACCCATAGACATCTACATTTATCCTCAATAAAGAATCAAAATGCAGAAGCGTCGTCACCCGTGAGGACTAAGATGGAATGCCTCTTTTCCAGTAAAATGGGTCTCCGGTTCTCTACACTCACCATACGAAACACAGCAGTGTCAAGCTGTCATTTTACGCTGGTATTCTGTGAGAGCGTGGTCCTTCCCCGGTCAAGCCGACTCATTCGTGCTACAACTATACTACCAATATAGCTGCAGCATGGCTCTACCACGTATAAAATTTTCTTAATTGTACAAAATATCACTAAATCTAAACAAGGTTACAGATATCCATAATAATAACAATGTACATTAGACATACAGAATAACAAAATAAGTATAACAATTCCTATCAATACTCACAATTTATCTTCCGTGTACGTATTCTCTACTCAACAGTTCTTGAAAAACTGCCCCCACAAGCCGACGTCATCTGTATTTTAGAGGCTTGTAATTTACCATTGCCAAACTACAGATGGCGCTGCTTGTTTGGTTTCCGTTACAAGTTTCCAATAAAATTGGAATGGAAATTATTACCCACAATGTTAGTTATAACAATACATATTATTAAAATATGCTAACACTTGTGTCTTAATTCCAGCTTTTTTTTCGGGAAAATGTGATAAAGGCATAAAAAGTGTTCCGTCTAAAAGCTACAAAAGTAATATCATTTACATAACAATTGTTCCAAGTAAAAATTAATATTGTCTTTAAGCGAGTGCAACCTAAATAATTCAACCGTATAAAGACACATCAAGAGAACAAAACAAATTGTGCAGTTTACCTGCACTATTGTTGTTTTTACTAAATTATATATAATTCTCATTTTTTTTTGTTTCTCTTGAGTTAAAGTAACGATTTCTTATACAAGCAAACTATATCGTATCGTAATAAGATTTAATTTATAATTTGCGAAATTTAAATTAAATAATTAACAAATGAAACTTACCAGTCCGATGTATAATTTACTTATTAGACAATTTGTACATACTAATTTAAATTATTTGTACATATAACGGTCTTTCTCCAACGATCTTACCACTTCTAATATTAGAGGTTTTCCTTCAGATCTTCAAATAATACGTCGAATAACCTTTTACAATTAACTTATACTCAGTTGTTACAATTATTATACAGGCGTGTGCTCAGTGACCAGAAAGGCTCTAGTTTACCTACTAATAACTATAGAATGACCGACCGCTCGCATCAATTGACGATCCAAAATAATTATAAATTGAATATAAAACTATGACATTAATTAAATAAATGCATTAATAATTTTGGATCGCTAACACATGGGAATGTAGTAGTAAGTCATAATCAACCATGTATATTATTATTACAACAACCCTTTATACAGTTTGGACATGGGCCTCTCTAGTTGTGAAGATTTGCAATTTCGCCTTTCTTGACACGCAGAATGGCGATCACAGAGCCAGACGTCTAGATGTTTTACGTCTGGCGTATACGAAATGGTCATACTATCAACTATAGGAAGCCCAAAGGGTTTCCCCAAAGTCGCTTCTTAAGACGTCCACGGGACAAAAATATGTAGAAAGGTATTAAAATGTAAAGAGTCACAAGGAAAAGTCTTTAGACTAGAATATAATAATTTTTATTTAATATAGTACTACTACCATCGGTTCGGATAGAACCTCTGCCCTGGGAAAAACCAGGAAAAAACGCAGCGGAACTTTTCTTTTAAATAAGATTAACTTACTTTATATCAATTTATACAATTATGAAATACACTGATCACATTGATAATAACAGAGCTAATCAACTATAAATTGTACTAAGACCAATTTTATAACATAACATACATATAATATAAACACTCACGCCTGTCACCCAGAGGTGTAGGCAGAGACTATGGACTCCCATTTGGCACGATCCTGACACACCTCTCTCGCCTCCTCCACATTCATATACCTACGCATATACGCTCGTCGGTTAAGGGTACTCTTAATTTGGCCCATTTTCAATATATCGCCAATTTGGTCGATAAATTTCGCCTTCAGACTCTGCCGTTCACCTCTGCCAAATAAATTTGCTTTGTCACTCTTTCCTCATTCATTCTTTCTACATGACCAAACAACCGAAGCATTCCTTTCTTAATCCTGGTCACAACATCATCTTGCAAACCACACTCTTCTCTTATCACACAATTTCTCACTCTGTCATTTAGATTCAGCCCTAATATATACCTTAATGACCGCATTTCTACAGCATTTATTCTACTCTCGTGCTCCTTCTGCCACACCCAACTTTCACTACATACATTAAAGTAGGGACTAACACAGCATTGTGAATTGCCATACGTGCCTTTTTGGCCACATTCTAAGTGTAGAGCCCCATATACTCTATTTCCTGCGTTCACTCGTCGTTCTATATCCTTATCATATCTACCATTCCTGCTAAATGCACATCCCAAATACACAAACTCATCTACTTGCTCGACCAATTCCCCTTATATTCTTATTTCACATATCGTTTTACTTTCTTCTCTTTCAAAAACCTTAACTTTCGTCTTACTTGTGTTTACTTTCCTTCCCCTTTCTTTTAATGACCTGTTCATTAATGTAACCATCATTTGCAACTCGGCCGCCGACGACGCAAGTATGACTTGATCATCTGCGTACAAAAGGCGTTTGACGGTTAACTCACCCATTCTTAACCCGCATTCTTCAACTTTCAAATTTTCCAAACAACTGTCCATAAATAGGTTGAACAGCCACTGGAAGCCACACAGCCCTGTTTGACACCTTTATGGATGCCAAACCAGTCCAAGTAGGCCCTGTTGATCCTGACACAAGCACTGGAGTCCCTATACAGAGACTTCAATGCCTGTATCAACCCAGCGCTCAACCCACATGAGTTCAGTCTTTGCCATATCACATCCCTGTCCACTCTGTCATAAGCCTTTCCAAATCCACGAACGCACAAAACCTTTTGGTTTTGGCCAAAACTTCTCATGATCATGCGCATGGAAAAGACCTGATCCGTACATCCCTTTCTAAATCCCGCTTGCACATCCCAAATTTTTCCATCAGTATCTTTCATAACTCTTTCAATTAGCACCTTAGCATACAGTTTTCCCACAATGCTAAGAAGGCTGATACCACGGTAGTTTTTACAGTCCTGTTGCGATCCTTTTCCTTATATATTGGGACTATCACGGCTTTGCACCAGTCTCCCGGTACCCGCTTAAGTTCCCAACACAAAATAAAAAAGGTGTACAGCATGTCTGCCACCACTCCCTCTCCAGCCCTTAGCGTTTGAGTGATACTCTATCATATCCGGCTGCCTTACCTGCTTTCATAATTTTATTGTTTATTATTTCATCTATACTTATCTTTCCATCTCTTTCTCTTTCGGTATTTCTATTTCATTTAATTCAAACGTCTCATCACTCATAAACACGCTTTCAAAGTATTCCTTCCATCTCCTTAAACTCGAAACTTCGTCATTCAGCCATTCTGGTCTCGTATAGTATTCATTCTATGCTGTTTTGAATGTCCCCTGGCAGTTCTTACGAGTTTCCAGAACATTTTAATATTTGCCTGGAAGTTATCCGATATTCTTCTATCATTCTTATCCGTTCTTTCTTGCTTTTTCCTTTCAACTACTTCTTTTACTCTCTTATTTAGATGTCTAAAGACTGCCTTTTTTCTTTCAATATCATCATTCATACCGCTAGAATGACTAGCCTTGGTTGCTAGTAAATCTAGCCATGCTCTCTTCTTTGCTTCAACTTCCATCCGTACCTCATCATCCCACCTTACAATGTTATTTTTCCTTTCATTCATTCTCTTAGTTACACCACATACTTCGGTAGCTGCATCCACGAAACCTTTCTTGACATTATACTACACAGTCTCCAAGTCTGAATCATTTATCCATACCACTTATATTTTCTCCGTCTACATTTGAACTTCTCTTTCACACCTTCATCTTGTAACCTCTCCGTTCTTATACGCTGTAACGCAGTGGTAGACACAGATGTCCGATGCCGCCAACGTCTGAATAGACCATTAATTCAGCATAACACCAAGTAATGATCCGTCCCTACGTTGGACCCCCGGTAAACCCTTGTATCTACCACTGCGCTCCTCATTCTTTCATCCACAATTATCAAATCTATCATGCTTCTATCACCACCTCTTTCCCATGCATACATGTGAATCTTCTTATGACGAAAGAAAGTGTTCATGACAAAAATATTCTTTTCCACACATACGGTGAGGAGGCTTTCACCATTCTCATTTTATACTTTCATCATCAAAAGTTCCCAATATCCTTCCAAACTTCCATTAAAATCTCCGAATATAACAATATTTTCATTACCCTTACATTTCATTAGCACCATCCTTAGCATCTCCCAAAACTGCTCTCGGATATAAGTGGGCTTAGACATGTCAGGGGCGTAGACCCCTAGAACAAACAACTTCTTTAAGCCCACTTTCATTCGTATCCATAGCAGTCTCGGGCTTACATATTCATACTCTTTCACACAATGACCCATTCTTTCCGAAAGGATGATACCGACTCCCTGGCATGCCCGCTCTGTCTCGTCTACACCAGACCAGTACGCGGTATACATGCCATGTGTAGCGGCATCCTTTACCTTCCGTTTCGTCTCATTTACATGTAACAAATCTATTCCTCTATCATACATCATATCGCATACTTCATCCATCTTATCATTCATTGCTCTACATACATTCAGTGTAGCCAGACGGGCCTTCGCAACCCACTTTTCGCCTCTCCGGGAGACAGAACGTGACGGATGGCGAACCTCGTTGCCGGTTTTCCTCTCGGAGATTCTTCGCACCCCTGCCCCATTAAAGGGGCGCCGGGAACTCGGGGCCATTTCTTTTCTTTTGTGCCTCATGGTGCGAAAGTAATTGGTGGTATTTTTTACGCCGCTACCACACGGCGAAGAGCCAAGTCTGTTTTTTCGTCTTTGTCGCTTGTTTAGCACCACCCGGGGACACGTGTAGGGTGGGCCTAGGATTAGGTGGTCGAAGCCTACGGACGCGAGCGACTCATCTCCCTGTAACCAATTTTATAGTTGAGAATAATAATTAATTCGTTTGCACGAATTAATTATCCAATGTGTCAAGGATGAACTAGTAGCAGAATACAACCAGTGCAACATGCCACGCCAGAGGCAAGACTCCCTTAACGGCGGCCGCTCCGTCCGTTTTATACAAGCAAAACTAGTAGCTAGCCACACGGCGCCACTGCAGGTGCAACGCGCAGATGTGCGGTTCACGTGTTGTTTACAAGAATTATGGCTAGCCACAGAGTCGCCGCTGCACGTGTAACGTCGCAGGCACCGTCACGGCCATGTTGACATGCGTGCGTCATCGCACGCGCTCCATCATAATCTTAATTATCTGTAGACAGAAAAACATCGTTCGATTATCCTGACAAAATAGCGTCTGGCCCGGTATATTGACCTTTCAGACTGGTGACAATCAGTTTTGGTCCGGCAGTAAGCCCTACAAAACTGTAATCATCTTTATACTAGACCGGAATAATTATACCGTGTAGCCATATCATTGGACCGGCACAAGCCCTGCAATGATTTCTCTATTTTTTTTTAATAGAATCATTCTTTTTTCTATTTTCTCTTTTTTACAATGTGGAATCACTATTCCCTGTAGCCATATCATTGGACCGGCACAAGCCCTCCAATGATAGTAAGAATCATTTTTTTTCTTACCCCTTTATTCAATTCAGTATAGAGCAATTACAGTTCTACCATACCGTAATATGTCCCTGTCACAATCACATAACGTGAGGGACGTAGTGACATGATAATGCCAAAATATGCAAACCAACACGACACATCCCAGTGCAACACAGACCAGCCTCCCAGCAACACCATCGTCCTTTCATGCACTAGAAGAATTACTCCGCTAGAGTGATGCAACCTCTATGTATTTTATAGACGCGCTGACACGGGCACCTCTGACTATCGCACGTCTTCGTGCGGTTGGCAGTAAACCGTCACCATACGGTCTATCAGTTATCACTTTACATTCCCGACGCCTTGAGCACCCCACAGTACCCATGGCCACGGGGGGACGAGGCGCCTGACGTCACAATATCATAGCCAACCCGGCCATCTCCACACAAACGCGCTCCAGCGTGCGGTTCCACTGCGTTCACGACACACTTGCGCCAGCGAGCCGTCGCACTGTACTGGCACCAGCGAATCATCGCCCTGCACTCACACCAGCAAGCCGTCTAGACTTCAACATTGCAGGCATAGGCATCAAGTTTGCATACCTCACATTGGCTGTTAACATAGGCACAAAGTTAGCGTTAACTAGTACCTGAAACCTTTTTCATGTTGGATTTTACTCACGGTTGTTTTAATGTAAAATTTGAAGTACACAACAGTAAAAGCAAAAGACATCGAAACAACTACGTCAGATGCACATGCACGCACTTAATTACATCCAACACAGGTCTCGCAAAATAGGTATCTAAAGTAATTTAAGATTGAAACAGATGTGAAACGTTTCAGGTACATGAAACAAATAAATAATCTGTTTTGAAAAATTTACAATTAAAAGAAATGAAGTTAAATGTATTGCGAACCATAGAATTCCGGGCTTCCAAAGTTCACCACACATTCTCTTAAGAAACGGCAACTGTGTGACATGGCACTCACAAACCATTGCAGACACTGCAAAAACGGCAACTATGTGGAGAGACTGATCCCACCACATATTTCAAAGGGAAGGAGGCAACTACGCAAAATCTACGCATTGCAAAAAGCAACTGCATGCAGAGGCGTTAGGCCACTACACACATTGCGAATATAAAAAACAACTGTATGAAAATGTCACACATTGCAAAAATGGCATTACACAAATTGCAACAGTCCTTTAGCCATCCGATTCTCAAAGTGTGAGCAGGGCGTTCATGGCCCCCTTCTCAACCTATCAGAAGTCACTTGAACTGTGGACCAGACGTCCGGAACCCTTTCATCCACATACCAGAAATCGTACAATATTCCTTGAACCGGGCGTACGAGGCCCTTTCGACACTATCAATTTTTGAACGTGAAACGAAACACGTGATTTGCATACGAACGACTATAACACAAAGAGATAAGAGATTTACTTACACGCATGCGCCTGACCTTGGAATACGTTCGTGTTCGACTCATTACCTGTTGCCGTTAGAGTATCGGGGTTAGCAGTTACAGTATTATCGCAAGAGATGTATTATCTTTTCCATCAACCGCCGTCACGACATCCTTCTCATCGGTAATTGTTGTAGCGACTTCTACCAATCCCTCGACATCAAACCCCAATCTTGTCGACCACACAATATTCGGAGTAAGCTGCAATACTTATCCACACATTAGAACACAAAAAGGCCACTTATTATTTTCAATTTATAGCACGTTAAAGTTAATCCTTTATTTTGGTACAATGCTTAAACATTTCGAACTTCAACATGTAGCCCACGTAAATTATATTTCACATGAACTATCAAATTATAACAAAACTCGAACAAGTTAAATTTTCACTAAATGCAAATTACAACTCATCTAGAAAACCTCCAACATTTCTTTAGACATTTGTTAACATATTTATGTGTACGTTAAGAAATAATGAAAATACTTGCGGATACTTTTAATATAAATCGAACAAAAGGATTTAACTTTTTGTTTAAAACATTTCACTTTAAAAATTTACTCTACATACTAATTATACGTTAACGTCGTAAATAGAGTAAATTTCATTACGACATTTAACATCTAAAAAAAGGTGATTGATGCCTTTGTGACACGAGCCGCATCATAGTCTTTACCTATGTTGGTGAAAGACTATATGCGACGGTTCGCACTACTCGAAGATTATATGTGAGCGATAACAGGGACTTTATCCCACTTCTGATGTAGAAAGGTATTAAAATGTATAGAGTCACAAGGAAAAGTCTTTAGACTAGAATATAATAATTTTTATTTAATATAGTACTACTATCATCGGTTCGGATAAAACCTCTGTCCTGGGAAGAACCAGTTTTAAATAAGATTAATTTACATTATATTACTTTATACAATTATGAAATACATTGATCACATTGATAAGAACAGAGCTAATCAACTATAGATTTTACTAAGACCAATTTTATAGTTGAGAATAATAATTAATTCGTTTGCACGAATTAATTATCCAATGTGTGAAGGATCACGATCTCACAGAATACCAGCGTAAAATAGCAGCTTAACACTGCTGTATTTCGTATGGTGAGTGTAGAGAACCGGAGACCCTTTTTACTGGAAACGAGGCATTCCATCTTAGTCCTCACGGGTGACAACGCATCTGCATTTTGATTCGTAATCGAGGATAGATGTAGATGTCTATGAGCCACAGCAACCACTTACCATCAGGTGGACTGTGTGCTCGTTTGTCACCCTTATCCTATAAAAAAATGTCTCAAGGATGAACTAGTAGCGGAATACAACCGGTGCACCGTGCCACCCTAGAGCCAAGACTCCCTTAACGGCGGCCGCTCCGTCCGTTTTATACAAGCAAAACAAGTAGCTAGCCACACGGGCGCCACTGCAGGTGCAACGCGCAGGTATGCGGTGCACGTGTTGTTTACAAGAATTCTGGCTAGCCACAGATGCGCCGTCAAATACATAATTAAACACCCAACAAAACACAGTCCTTCACCTAAGGCAGCAGGCTAAAAATAAATGAAAATGAGCAAAACTATTTATAACTTACTAGGTAAAACGATCAATAGACTTCTGTTATAATTTTGTAAAAGAGTCGTAGGGAAGAAACCCACGCAGTGATACACTGAAAATTATTTTTTCCACGTTTTTTTTAATTATTATTAAATAATACGCTTTTATTATTAGCTAGACCTGTATGTGGTATGTGGGTATGTATGGAAATTTTCAATTAAATTTTCAGCCACTTACGAGCGTCTGAAATTTCACAGATGTGTTAAGACAACTCCATGGAGTAGTGGCTAAGCGTTGAGTTATTGCGCTAAGCACCGCAGGTTCAAATCCCGCACGGGACAAGTATTTGTTTGTGGTCTGGATATTTATCCGTGTGCAATTAAACTGCTTCCACGATACAGGAGTATGGAGATCACCTTTTAAAAAAAATATGACTTGGTTTAGTATCTTCATTGTTTAGCTCATTAGAATTATTAGAATTCACGATCAATGCGTGTTGTTTAGCTTTTTTAATCTCAAATTCTATTTAGGCGACTAAGCAGTTATGGTTGCGAAACGAAGTTTGCTCATCACTCACACACTACACCACACCCTCACATAATATCAGCGTCAAATAGCAGCACCATTCTGATGTGGTAGTC
>JAGSMP010002470.1:0-23076 GCA_029286625.1 Parnassius orleans | reverse complement strand
CCCAACAAAACACAGTCCTTCACCTAAGGCAGCAGGCTAAAATAAATGAAATGAGCAAAACTATTTATAACTTACTAGGTAAAACGATCAATAGACTTCTGTTATAATTTTGTAAAAGAGTCGTAGGAAGAAACCCACGCAGTGATACACTGAAAATTATTTTTTCCACGTTTTTTTTAATTATTATTAAATAATACGCTTTTATTATTAGCTAGACCTGTATGTGGTATGTGGGTATGTATGGAAATTTTCAATTAAATTTTCAGCCACTTACGAGCGTCTGAAATTTCACAGATGTGTTAAGACAACTCCATGGAGTAGTGGCTAAGCGTTGAGTTATTGCGCTAAGCACCGCAGGTTCAAATCCCGCACGGGACAAGTATTTGTTTGTGGTCTGGATATTTATCCGTGTGCAATTAAACTGCTTCCACGATACAGGAGTATGGAGATCACCTTTTAAAAAAAATATGACTTGGTTTAGTATCTTCATTGTTTAGCTCATTAGAATTATTAGAATTCACGATCAATGCGTGTTGTTTAGCTTTTTTAATCTCAAATTCTATTTAGGCGACTAAGCAGTTATGGTTGCGAAACGAAGTTTGCTCATCACTCACACACTACACCACACCCTCACATAATATCAGCGTCAAATAGCAGCACAATTCTGATGTGGTAGTCTCTAAGATAGACAAAATAAGATTGCTCTGTTTATAGGCCAATATGTTTATGAGGCTTCATCATGCTTCATGTTTATATTCTTTCATCTGTCCCTGAAAAGTATAAAGTAATAATAAAATTATTATCATTTTAGCTGCATGAATTTTAAAACATAATGATCTTAACACAGTAAAGTGCACAAAGTGTCTGAGGATACAGATGCACTCTCTATTCTCTCAATCTCGGTATGTTAAGAAAACGGTCATTCATCCATTAACTGACTGCGATAAGTTCAGCTTAATCTCGCAGATCTATTGATCCGTGCAGCTGTTACTTTACCACGAGTTCCTCTTCTCTACGACCAACGATGTAGGCGATGAACCACGCTATCAAGCCCTCGGCACACTCATCGGGTATCAAGCATAAATCGGGCGTCGGGCGTTGTAAGTATCAAATACTATGGAATTTATACTATCCTGACACACTGAACCGCGCGTCTCATGCGTGGGCATCTAACGGCGCTTAAGAAGCATTACTAAATATCTATACCTAACTACACTAAAAGTTTTATCATTGTGACATAGGAATATAATCCGAAGCTAAACGGCAAAATAAAATTACATTTTAGAACGCAAACCGAGGATTTATTTTCATGTTGTGTAGGCAAGTCTATCGATTCATTATAAACATTCAAGATAAATATCGACATTAATTTTGATATAGTTGAGTCAATCCCTAGCGTACATGTAAAATATTTTGTATAAAAATGTATTTACCAAATTCATGCAAATTATCAACAACGTGACTTTTTTCTTTGCAAAATATCAAAATTAACAAAATAATTGAATATATCCTATATTTAAAACAGTATGTAACATAAATTTTAACCAAAAATAAACGCGTCATAACATTGACGATGTCTTGAGAATTTACCTGTGATATGTGAAATTATCAGGATTATTTCTATTATTAACAGCACACTCACTCACGGAACAATTAACCATTTTGGAAAAAAGTTACTTACTAAAAATAACCACTATTAAACTTTAAAAAATTACAAAATATCTCGGAGTTATTTCTTGCGTGCCGAATTGTGCCGACCTGTCATTCAAAATCGGTTACAGAGTCATGAGATTTGGTATCCTTTTCTATCTTGCATTTTTGCCATAAGGAATTTTTTTCTCCCTTGCACACTATGTTGGTCTATACGCTAGTATATCCTAAGTCTATGGAATATACTGGCGTATAGACAACCTGACAGCCCGAAAACGCGTGACTCCATAGACTTAGAATATACTGGCATAGACTTAGAATATACTGGCGAATAGACGACCTGACAGACCGAAAACGCGTGATTAATTTTGAATTGTCATTGTGTGCGTTAGCTAGTGATGTACATTTTACTTATAAGGACTATCGAAAAATGATTGTTAAGGAAGCGATAAAAATATTTAACAAAATAGTTTAGTGCACGAAATTGAATAACTTCAAAAATTTACTGAATTTTTACTATGATAGTTCTAAAATAATTAAAAAATATTCATTTTACATGTTCCTGGGAATAAGCTGAACCTACCTGCCTTTTGTTGGATTTTAATTCAAATGTAAAAAATCCCAGGTGACTCTACCGATAAACTTGAAAAAAACTCCCCAAGAATCAGATCGGAAAGTTGTATTTTCGAGTTGTGATCTTTGCAGAAAAATATTTACTGCCATGGGTAGTTTCCCCGGAATTTCTTCTTTAACATATTGTTAATATAAATAGGTAGATACTTAACTAAGTATATACCTATTTAAATTTTATATATTTTATAAAATGTTTTGATGGGGGAAATAAAAAACGAGGACACGGAGTACATAATGGCTGCTTTATTTTTCATATAAGTATTACTTTTGATAATTAAAAACATTTAATAATTAATAACTAAATACATTATAGAAGTTTATTTTAACATTCGACTTAATTATGAATGTAAACTTAATAATTTAAGTAAGGAAACTTGTAAGAATCAGTTTAATAAGATTGCTCTGTTTATAGGCCAATATGTTTATGAGGCTTCATCTTGCTTAATGTTTATATTCTTTCATCTGTCCTGAAAAGTATAAAGTAATTAAAACTTATTATCATTTTAGCTGCATGAATTTTAAAACATAATGATCTTAACAGAGTAGTGCACCAAGTTTCTGAGGTTACAATTGCACTCTCTATTCTCTCAATCTCGGTATGTTAAGAAAATGGTCACTCATTCATGGACTGACCACGGCAATGCAACTTAATCTCGCAGATCTATTGATCCCCGCAGCTATTATTTAACCACGAGTTCTCTCTACGACTAACGCTGTAGGCGATGAATCGAGCGTTGTGAGTATCAAATGCTATGGAATTTATACTATCCTGGCACATTGAACCGCGCATCTCATTCACGGGCATCTAGTGGCGCTTCAAGAGCATTACTAAATATATTATATCTAACTACGCTAAAAGTTTTATCATTGTGACTTGGGAATATAATCCAAAGCTCCGCGCAACCTTCTGGGAAAATAGCGTGATGCTATGAATATTGCACCAGTGTGACGGTTAGGTGCGGGTGGTGAAGTAAGTTTATACATTTTTTTGGTTGATAAATAGATACTTAGTTGGGTTCATAATGGCTTAAATAGGATAATCTCAAGATCTTATATATTTAATGTACTACAGTTTTGTAATGTATAAAATCTGTCTCTATTTTTATCTAAAGTTTTGAAAGTAAAATTTTGAAGTCTTATTATTATAACAATATTATACTTACTGGTACAAATAATGTAGAAATGGCTCCTTTTACTAAAATTGTTTTTATTCTACTTTTTCTTTTATACTTCTCAAGTAAATGTTTGCTGCAAATTGTTGAGTTTGTCTTTGGATTCTAACCAACCCGTCCAATTAACCTTAAAAATTTTTTTAAATTATAGAATCTGGAGGTAATCTGTTTGACAAACGGCAAAATAAAATTACATTTATAGAACGCAAACCGAGGATTTATTTTCTTGTTGTGTGGGCAAGTCTATCGATTCAATACAAACATTCAATATAAATATCGACATTAATTTTGATATACTTGAGTCAATCCCTAGCGTACATGTAAAATATTTTGTATAAAAATGTATTTACCAAATTCATACAAATTATCAACAACGTGACTTTTTTTCTTTGCAAAATATCAAAATTAACAAAATAATTATTATCAAAAATAACATTCTATATTTTAAACAGTATATAATATAAATTTTAACCAAAAATAAACGCGTCATAACATTAAGGACGTCTTGAGAATTTACCTGTGAAATGTACAATTATAAGGATTATTTCTATTAGACATGTAACGAGTACTTGGTTTGATTCGGACTTATGGATCTGGGCCGTTTTTGTGGGTTCGGCCGAGCACCGAATATTAAGGGCCGAGTACTGAGTACTGGCCTTAATTATATTGCAGGGGAAAATAAAGACAAAAAGCCAGTTATTATCATTATTATATTAGACACATTAAAACATCAGGAACATGACAAACAGCAGAATATTGAAAACGTAAATAAGAATCTATAATAGAAATTATGATCTTACTAATATTTAAAATTTAGGAGAGGAAGATTGTGATGCAAAAACACTAGCTTTTCGGCCCTATTTGGGTCTAGTTTGCTCCTTTTGCTTCATATATTAAGCCCGCCTCTGAAAAAAGCCGTTCACTGTAAACTGAACTGGCTGAGTTGATAAGTATTGAGCCGCAATATTTCCCAAGATGGGTAATGAACTTATTAGAAACCCACCATTTATATGGATTTGCATCTCTTGCGGCCTTGGTACGCTTAAGTAATGATCTAACTCTGCTGCAGCGGAATTCTTAGGATCATTAGGCTGGTAACTAGTTGATGCGTCAGCGGCTTCTTCAAAACATTCCCAGAATAGATTATGAGCTTCAGAAGCAGTATGATCTCTATCTATCATTCTAGCTTTTTTTCTGCTGGCTTGCATCAATGACAAGTTCATCATCTTCTGTGTCTAGCGATATTTTTAGAGCTTCTCTTAGGACAGCCTTGCGAGCTTGATCTGCTTGATACATTATAAAAGTTGATTTTGTAGCGTGGGTCTAAAAGGTCGAAAGGACATGTTCTGTTTTCAAACAAATATTCAAGATTGAAACGCGTGACTTTGTTCATATTGTTTACGAGGGCATTTCTAAAATCATCAACTTGATACGTTTTCCGACAGTTCTTCTTTTCGTAAATATCTCATCAATGTGACAGCATGCGAATTACATCGGAAATAGGAGAACACGTGCTACTAGTTATTTTCGTCACTTCTTCAAAGGTTTCAATAATATGATTAACTGCAACACTATTTCCCATTGATCGCTTGACAAGTTTTCAAAATTCAAATTTCGAGATTCTGCAAGTAGACAGAAATAGCTCGTCTCTGTTCAATAATACGTTCCAGTAAATAATAAGTTGAGTTCCATCTGCATAACATCTGATGGTTTGTTTTTGAACCAAGTTCCTCTTGAATCTCGTGAAGTTTGTTATAACCACTGTGATTGAAATGTTCACGATTCGTCGAGCAGCAGAAATTGTTTCTTTAACAAAGTATTAGCGTCTATAGCGTCATTAATTACTAATTGCAGAGTGTGAATAAAACAACGAAAAGAAGGGAAGTTTGCGTCTTTCACACCTTTTGTTATATTTGCTGCATTGTCATGTACAAGCAAATGTACTGTAGCTGGTATGTTCCAACGGAAACCGAATCGAGAAGCTTTTTCTTTATGTTTTCTGCCGTATGACCTCTGGGAAAACCTTTATATCTAGTACTGCATGACCAAGCATATAACTTTTTCTAACCAATGGGCAGTACAACTGAGGAAACAAGTTTTGTTAGTTGACATGTCCACATGTCTGTAGTAAAAGATGTGGTTGACCGGTGCAATCTTGACTTGATATTGTTCACCACTTTGTTATATATATTGAATTACATTTTCGCAAAATATATTCGGCTTGGTATCTCGTACTGCGGTAAAATATTATTGACAAACCGGCGAAACCCTATATGACTTTCCACGATAGAAAATGGCTCTTATCCACTGCGATCATTTCACCGATTAAATAATGGCACCTCTTGCTCTAGAATCATTAATATCCCACAACTTTTCTTTTCTAACATATCTTCTAAAGACGGTTGCTCAAAACCACTCACTTGTGATTGACTGGACTGAGAGACAAATCTTTGCTACAAGCAATACTTGTAGTACCAAAACCTTCATACTCCGACTTATGTTTAGTGCAAATGTCTTTTCATGGACGAAGTAGTCGCAGTTTTTCCTACCTCCACGTGATAGTTGAACTCCACACAAATTACACTTAGATTTGTTTTTATCAACTCCACAGTATTTCCAAACACCCGACCTTTTTCATTACTTGACATTTTGTTATATTATAAATTACGTTGTCTACATAAAATAATTAATTAAACACACAAGATAACTTCCGTGAATACACGTAAAAGTGACAAATGAGTTGATAAATTATGAAGTTACGGTTTCCCTGCTCAAGGGAATTTCGTGCACAGATTCGCGCGCTGCAATATCGCGCTGTTACCTGTCTCTGTAAGGAAATAATCGCGCCACCCGCTACCGCGTTTTTAAAGCCGAGCATTCGGCCGAGTATTCGGCCGAGTACTGGTCCAATCTAGGCCGAGTACTGGTGGCCGAGTACTCGCGAATCACTACCGTTACATGTCTAATTTCTATTATAAACACCATAGTCACTACAGAACAATTAACCATTTTGGAAAAAGTTACTTACTAAAAATAACCACAATTACACTCTAAAAATTACAAAATATCTCGGAGCTTATTTCTTGCGTGCCGACTTGTGCCGACCTGTCATTCGAAATCGGTTACAGAGTCATGAGATTTGGTATCCTTTTCTATCTTGCATTTTTGCCATAAGGAATTTTCTTCTCCTTGCACACTATGTCGGTCTATACGCTAGTATATTCTAAGTCTATATACTCGCGTATAGACGATCTGACACCGAAAACGCGTGACCAATTTTGATTTGTCTTGTGTGCGTTAGCTAGTGATGTACATTTTACTTACAAGGACTATCGAAAATGATTGTTAAGCGGTAAAAAGATTTAAAAATTTGTTTTAGTGCATGAAATTGAATAACTTCAAAATTTTACTGAATTTTACCTACTCGTGGCAGTTCCCGGAATTTCTTTTTAATATATTTAATATAAATAGATACTGACTAAGTATAATACCTATTTATATTTTATATATTTTATAAAATGTTTGATGGGAAATAAAAACACGGAACAATATAATGACTGCTTTAATTTTCATATAAGTAATACTTTTGATAATTACGAACATTTAATAATTAATAATTAAATACATTATAGACGTATAAATTTATCAACTTAAATATGAATGTAAACTTAATAATTTGCAAGAAATTTGTAGAATCAGTTAAATAAGATTGCTCTGTTTAGGCCAACATGTTTATGAGGTTCATCATGCTTCATGTTTATATTCTTTCATCTGTCCCTGAAAAGAATAAAGTAATAATAAACTTATTATCATTTTAGCCGCATGAATTTTAAAACATAATGATCTTAACAGAGAAGTCACCGTGTCAGAGGACAGATGCACTTCTATTCTCTCAGTCTCGGCATGTTAAGAAAATGGTCACTCATTCATGGAACGCGCAGCTATTACTTAACCAGGAGTTCCTCTTCTCACGACTAACGCTGTAGGTGATGAACTACGCTGTTTGCCGTCGGTACAATGTCGTCGGCCATCAAGCATGAATCGGGCATCGAGCGTTATGAGTATCAAATACTGCGAAATTTATACTAACCTTACTTCACCACCCGCACCTCACGGTCACACTAGTGCAATATTCATAGCATCACGCTATTTTCCCTGGGGTTAAGCGGAGCTCGATATATTCCCAAGTCACAATGATAAAACTTTTAGCGTAGTTGGTATAGATATTTAGTAATGCCCTGAAGCGCTACCAGACGCCCACACATGAGACGCGATAGTATAAATTCCATAGTATTTGATACCAACGCCTCGATGCCCGATTCATGCTTGATGGCCAACGACATTGTGCCGACGGCTTAATTAGCGTGTTTCATCTCCTACAGCGTTAGTCGCAGAGAAGAGGAACTCGTGGTTAAGTAATACCTGTGTGGATCAATAGATCTGCGAGATTAAGTTGCACTGCCGCGGTCAGTCCATGAATGAGTGACCATTTTCTTAACATACTGAGATTGAGAGTAGAGTGCATCTGTATCCTCAGACACTTGGTAATTTTACCTGTTAAGATCATTATGTTTTAAAATTCACAGCTAAAATGATAATAAGTTTATTATAACTTTATACTTTTAGGACAGATGAAAGAATAAAACATGAAACATGATGAAGCTTCATTAACATATTGGTCTATAAGCAAATCAATCTTATTTAACTGATGCCTACAAGTTTCTTACTTAAATTATAGTTTACATCCATATTTAAGTCGAATGTTAAAATAAACTTCTACAATGTATTTAATTATTAATTATTAAATGTTTGTAATTATCTAGTAATACTTATATAAAAATAAAGCAGCCATTATATACCCAGTCCCTGTTTTTTATTTCCCCATCAAAACATTTTATAAATATAAATAGGTATATACTTAGTTACATTCACTATTTATATTAACAATATGTTAAAAAAAATCCGGGAAACTGTCCATGGCAGGAAACATGTTATATGAATATTTTTAATTATTTTAGTACTATCATGGTATAAATTCAGTTAATTTTTGAAGTTATTCAATTTCGTGCACTAAACAATTTTTCTAAATATTTTTACCGCTTCCTTAACAATCATTTTTGATAGTCCTGTAAAAATGCACATCACTAGCTAACGCACAATGATAAATCAAATTTAGTCTGGCGTTTTCGGCTGTCAGGTCGTCTATACGCCACACTGACTTAGAAGTATATGGACTGGGCATACCTACAGAATTAGCGTGACTACCTACACACATGGCGCATAAAATGGCCGCCTTTATAGGGTTGTAACTCAGCAATATGGGCAGCTGATATCGATATTTTACTAATATGAATTTGTTCTCATCATATAATTGAATTTGTTGCTTTATTTATTTTATTGTGTATTTTATAGGTACAGGCTATATTTTCAATCGTCAAATAACTTATCTGAGGAATAAATAATGTGTCTGGCAGTTTTATGGCTTTTGTGTAGATATAAATTAAATCCAGCCTAATTGTGTACACACCAAATGACAAACCATACCAATTTGACAGTTTAACAATATCCATTGCGTTGTTTTTGTTGTCGAGCAAACGAATTTTTCAATCACATGAAGCAATGGATGTTGGGTTGTCAAATTAGATTTGATTATATCCTTAAGTTTCGCTTGAGCTGCTTCACCAAACTTCACCGCATATGTACACTTACGCAGTGCATAATCTGCTACAGATTTCTTGTATTAGGTACAGTCAAACAAAGAGTTAAGTATGCAGGCAGCTAACTTGCAACTTGTTTTAAACAATGTTCTGAGGTGCTGTACTTACTCAAGTTTTTACATCATTTATATAATTGTGAACAAAGTTAAAAGTTATAATAACACACAATTTGTTTACTGGGAATATTATTGGATGAGATCCTGATCCATATTATAATCCCATATATATAGTATTTTTATTATAAAATAATATATATATTCAGATTTTAAATGAAAAATATTATTTTTCACAGGTAGTACATTAATTTTGTTTATTTGTAATTCGAAAATCTGGCATGATCATGAAACATGATATCCGGGAATTATAAGCTATTAATATTATTTATTCATTTCTGAACAAAATTAATCTATTAAAATAATTTCTATTACAACACTTTGTCACTGCTTTTTGACAGTTTGACAGCAGATCTACCACAAAACTTGGCGCTTAACATGGCGGCGCAGTCACGCATGGATGAGCTAATGACGTCACACGAAAGTGTTACGAAAATAAGCACTTGACAAAGTGGTTGTCTCTTTTCTATTGCAGCTACTGCTTTGTTAAAAGAGACAAAACTGTTTTGACAAGTGTGTGTCGATATTATAGATATTTGTATAACTATTATTTTATAGTAGAATATGCCTCCATAGGTATATCTCTATGATACGCCAGTATATTCTTAGTCTATGATGTTATTTACACTATAGATAATAAATATGTAGCAAGATAGTCTACACTAGCTTGCACATATTTATTTATCTATGGTCTACACGCCAGTATATTCCAAGTCTATGACTATATGTATGTATCTGAGTATATACTATATCTATGGTTTTGGTTATGTGATTCCGTAAGCCGCTCATACATGCTTGGTGTTTGCCACAAACACCAAGAATCACCAATCACGTGTCAAACACCGACTACAATCACCCAACACAAACACGGCATCCAGATGCTTGGCAAACGCAAGTATATTCCGAATGGGCAAACATAGCGGACGGCGAGCTTGTGGCAGCGAATACTTTAGGGTTGATCTATTTTTATTTAAAAATGCAAAATGAAATTAAACAAAAGAACATAAAATACACCAGTCTAAATACACAATGGCACATCGTAGGGTAATAATAATAATAACCACTAGTAACTCCGTCCGCCGCTCGCGCCTACTACTGCTGATTGCCAAGCGTTTGATTGGATACATTGCAAACACGTTTGTCGAACACCCTTTGATTTGTGCACAAAACCGACACCGACATCGATCACTGGCAAAGACAAACAAAACAGACAAACACCCATCCACACGTTGTTTGGTGCCTCTGTTTGCTGTTTTGCTGCCATGTGGAGGCGGCTGAGAATCACTGACTCTATGTATATGTATATAGAGGTCAATGCGTAGAATCTACTCCACAGTACCTTTATATATGGTTATGTTGAGATATGAGGCTTATGTTGGTTAATTCCTCATTCTTCCCATTATTTATTATGCTGATGTGTGCTATCCGGATCTATCGCAAAATCTTCTCAACCAGTTGGAGCACCTTCTCAATAGTTGTATAATATTTGTTTTAATTTACGTAATACGACCATATCTCTGCCTACCGTTCTAAGCTCAAATGGCTCACTATAGGTCAGGCGTTGCTCCAGAATTTTATTGACGCTTTTTCCATCTTAAATGATGCTAATTCTCCGCCATATTTTAAAGAAAACTTCAACTTTCTACTTTAATTCTTTAATTCTTCCTTCACAGGTCAGGCTATTCTCCTCTGGAAGGCCTTACCTGCTGATGTCAAGGAAGTTACGAATAAGCTTTTGTTTAAAAGATTGGTGCGACAACGTTATTTAGAGGTAAACAAACATTGACTTCCCTGTTTTATATATATATATATATATATATATATATATATATATATATATATATATATAATGTATTAAATACATTACACATAAAATATATGTAATGTATTTAGTATAGTTGTACTGTTTTTATTTATGTTATGTATTATTGTCCTTAATTTGCACCTGTCAATGTCTTTATTTATTCCATTTTCGTTGGGTTGACTGGTAGAGAATGCCATAGGGCATTAGGTCCGCCCTTTGTAACCCCTAGTTGGTGTGTTGCAATAAAGGATAAATAAATAAATATATATACTGAAAATCTACTCATCTTAGTAGTCTGTGAATCTGCTAGTTAGTCTGTGAATTCTAGTTAGTTTGCTTTTGCTGGAGTTTTGGCGGGAACTTGACCGGTGGCGGTTTGCTGCTCCTGTATTATTTTTTAAATAATGGTTTGAAGTGGATTTTGATATGTAAAAGTGGTGCGATTTTGTGTATTAAGTGTCTGCGCATGTGAACTATTAGTGGAAACGGTGAAACAAGTGCTCTGATGGTGATGTGATTCTCAAAATAAGGTGTCTGTCTGCTTAGGCGCCGTGAGATACCATCGCCAACTGTCAGCTGTCTGCTGGCTCAAGTTGCCGTCAAAATCTCCCAAGGGCTGTAACGCATTAACATATTGTGAAGCAGTATACTATGAAGGATAATTATCCATTGTAACTTAAGGCTCAGAAGGGCTAGAAACCCAGAGCCGTAAAGCCAATTATAAAAAAATTCTTTTGCTTTATGATGTTAAATATTAATCAGTTTCCTGGTGTTAGGATAGTCCAAAGCAGGGTGATGCAACTCTGTATGAAACTGAGAAACTTGCTCACAATCATAATTTTATCTATGAGTGGATTAAGTATAAAATTAAAGCGATAAAAAGATATCGCTGTTTCTTTTTTTCGCGTTGTTTCAGATAGCCATTTTAAAAATTAGATACAAAATACATATTATATCGGAAGAAACTGAAAATGTTAATTTGTTTAAGTTTTTTTTGCTTTTTAGAGTATAATTACATACATATTATTTGAGATTTGCACAATTAATTCACCTATTAATTGATTAAAATTGAATTATTGAATATAAGCAGAATTCTATCAAAAATATGAATTAAAAGAAAGAGAATATAATCAATACGTTTAAATTAAAAGAAGATAAAATGACATTTGTTTGTCAACGTCTTTCATATTAAAAAAAATCTGAAATTAATTCAAATTTATTTAATAGGTTTAGATTTAAATATTTGTTATTGTGTTTTGTTTAAATTCAGTTATTATCGGTTCAGAATACTTCATTTTCGTTTGTAGGTTCTTTGCGATTGTGTGTGTAAAGATTTTTGTGAGATGTTGAGTCTGTATGAGATATTGACTATAAATTAATAATTTTTAAAAATTTATGCACGATGTGTGATCAGAATCGAAAGTAAATTAAGCGTTGTGCAAACAAAAGCACAAAATCATCTGATCACTTTCTGCAGGTTTCCACAATAGAAGAAGAAAACTTTGACAATATTGTGGTAAGTCTTTAAGCATTTTGAATTTATTGATCGTTATTTCTAGAGATTATTACTATATTAACTCGAATTTTATCTGTTTCAGATCATGTATTTGGGCTGAGTTAAGTTTTCACCATGAAAATTTTGCTGATTTAAATTTACGTTAATATTCTATGAAGAATAACTCTCACGATAACATATTGTTGCGCGCCACTATTAATGTCTTGCACATGGCAACACTAATTACCACTAGCGCCCTCAGTATCGAGTAGCAGAACTAGGAGAGTCAAGATCCTTCTAGAAATTTCGGGACCGATATGTACTGAACATTCTATATGTTTCTACAGTAGAAGGTTCTGGAAAGTATCTGAGGCGCTATATAAGGCGGTATAGACCACGACCGAGTCAGTATTGCGAACTTAAGCGATCTGTAGTAAAATTGTGTTTTGTTATTAGTGTGGTTTAAAGTTGTAATTAGTGTTGTGTAATTAAAGTGTCAATTTTGGTAATTCACTGTCAGTTTTAATTGTCTCGAACCCCAAGCTTGTAACAATTGTCAGAAGGATCAGATCATGCCGATTTTACCAAAGGACTACACGGAGGGTATCCGTACCCGAAGTCAACGCCAGCAAGAGACGGACCAGAGACGATTTGTAATGCAACACCGCAAAAGTCGGAGGGCCAGCTGCCGACCACGGAGGCCAACCCGTCAGCAGCTCCTGCATCTGCAGCACCTGACTTAGGTGCTCTGATGATGATGCTGCAGGGCAGGCTCGCCGACAGGAGGAACAGGCCCGCCGACAGGAGGAACAGGCCTGTCGGTTGAAGAGCAGCTGCAGTGGACAGGAGGAACAGGCCCGCCAACAGGAGGAACAGGCCCGCCAACAGGAGGAACAGGCCCACCAACAGGAGGAACAGGCCGCCAACAGGAGGAACAGGCCCGCCAACAGGAGGAACAGGCGCGTCGGTTGGAAAAGCAGCTGCAGCGCGGACAGGAGGAACAGGCCCGTTGTGTGAAAGAGCAGCTCAAACGCGATAAGGAAGAGCAGATGCTCCTCATGAAGGACCTTCACGCTACCTTCGGAAAGAGATAGGAGATGAAGGATAGGGTTGCTCAACATGACAACCGCCTGTCGGAAGCTGAAACCCGAATCGACCAAGTGAACAATCGGGTTGACAACGTGATTGCTGACGTGAAGAAAACGCTGGACGACCTCAAACTTGGGGATGTAGTTACAGCTCCCGTGTGTAGCTACAACACCTTCGCTACGTGGATTCAAAGTGCCACCGTTTGACGGGACTTCTTCCTGGTCGGCGTACAAAATCCAGTTCGAGGCTGTCATGAAGGCGAACGGCTGGAATAAAAGTCAGGCCATGACTGCTCTCACCCTAGGCCTGCGCGACCAGGCCTTAACTGTTCTGGAAGCTCGGTAAGGAAGTGACTTATGAGCAGCTCCTTGAGGCATTGAGGCGAGATATGGCGACGCTCACCTGGAACACGTTCGTGCAGCTCAAAGATCGCGTGCAACGCAGCAACGAAAACCTGCAGCAGTGGGCCCTTGAGGTGGAAAAGCTGGTTCGAAAAGCATACCAGTCTGTACCTGCGCTCATTGTAGGGAACCTGTGCAGACATTCATCGACGGCATCCGCGACCTTGAAGTCAGAGTTGTGAGGCTCGGGCACCACGAGACGCTTAAGGACGCGTTAGCCCATGCACTGGAGGTGGAAGCCGCATCGCAGGATCATCGATCCCATCGCGTCAGGGAGGTTGCAGCAGCTGCAGTTTGCGACTGCAATAGGATACAGCCCCAGATGCTACGGCTGTGGGCAAGGGGCCATCTTCGATCCAGCTGCCCTAAGCGAACTGTAGAAAGGGAGGTGATCCTCGAGAGGGTAGTGCTAACACCACCGCCCAGCAGCAGCAGGGAAACGAGTAAAGCCAGGACTGTGGGGCGGTGCTGGCTGATGTTAAAGAGCCCCAAGGATTTCGATCTCACAAACCCATGATGGGAACAGCCTAATTATCAAAGGCGAGGTCAACGGAACGCCGTGTAAACTGACCATAGACACTGGAGTCTCTCACACGGTTGTCAGTTCCCAACTTATAAGTCAGTTCCTGGGGACCTGCACAAACCGAGAGCGCATTAATTTGGTAACAGCCACCGGTCAGCGCATACCCGTCCGTGGAGAGAAGGAGATGGAGTTGAAGCTAGGCAACATGATCTACCTGCATAATGTCATCGTGGCTGATATAATGGACAACTGCATCCTGGGCCTAGACTTCATGAGGAGAATTGTTGTGAGATCGATGTTAAGCAAGGTGTTTTGAAATGTGGACATGAGGAACTTTTCGTGGAAGATACCGGGAATGTACAGCCTTAAGAAGATTGTTCTGCCGCCGAGATCGGAAACGATTGTGCCGGTTAGTCTTCCTCGGAATCCTGGACAAGCTCATCGTTGTGTACTCGTGGAAAGGGTGGACAATGACCTTCCGTGAAAGTGGCTCGAACCTTGGTCAGAACCACCGACATCTCAGGTACATATTGAACCTTGTGATCAGGAACAGATTATGGAAAAAGGCACACTGGTTGGTACTTGGAGGAAGTGGATTGGTTGCGTAGGTGCCAATATCCATCGACTGGGACCCCAGCAAAGATGCACAAACGAGGGTGACCACATTTTTGAAGACTGTCGCAGCGTTCTTTCCCTGAATGAAGTGGTCAAGGCGAAGAAGTTGTTACTCAAGTACGCCGATGTTTTCTCGTCAAACGATGCTGACATAGGAAAGACTAGCTTAGTTCAACACAAAATAAACACAGGAGAAGAATTGCCTATCCGTCAGCGCCCAAGAAGATTGCCGGTAGCACGTGAAAAGGAAGTGGAAACCATGATTGAGGGAATGGTGAAGGATGGTGTTATTGAACCTTCATCTAGTCCATGGTGTTCACCTGTGGTGCTGGTAAAGAAGAAGGATGGCAGTATGCGGTTTTGTGTTGACTACCGCCGTCTGAACGACGTTACAAAGAAGGACAGCTATCCTTCCAAGAATTGATGACACGCTGGACATGCTTACAGGCGTAAAGTGGTTTAGCACACTGGACCTGAAAAGTGGCTACTGGCAGGTTGAAATTGACCCTGATAAGGAGAAAACTGCATTCTCGACAGGAAAGGGTCTGTAATTTAAAGTTATGCCGTTTGATTGTGCAATGCTCCAGCAACGTTTGAAAGGTTGATGGAGCTTGTACTTACCGGGTTAATTGGCGATGGCTGTCTGGTCTACTTGGATGACATCATCATCGTAGGCATGTTTGAGGAACACCTTCAAAACCTGGAACACGTACTCATGAAGATTCAGAGTGCCAACCTCAAGTTGAGTCCGAAGAAATGTTCACTATTCAAACGGCAAGTTAGCTTTTGGCGTATGTAGTGTCGGAAGAAAATTGCCGCTGTCAAAATTGGCCGGTCCTAAAAGACAAGACGCAGGTTAGAGCATTTTGGGATTGTGCCCTATTATCGGCGATTTGAAGAACTTTGCAGATATAGCCAAACCTCTGCACAAGTTAACTGAGGAGAAGCGACATTTCTGCTGTGATGAAAGTTGCGATATAGCATTCCAAGAGCTCAAGGACCGTCTGTGTGAAACACCTATTTTGGCGTACCCTGATGCGGGCAAGGAATTTATAGTTGACACCGACGCAAGTGATATAGGACTTGGCGGTGTGTTGTCTCAACGGAATGGTGATCAAGAGGTTGTGATAGCGTACTTCAGCAAGTCGTCAAAGCCGGAAAGGAACTATTGTGTCACAAGGCGAGAATTGCTGCTTGTGGTAAAGTCGTTGCAGCATTTTAGCAAATATCTTCTGGGGCGGAAATTTCACTTACGAACTGACCATGCTGCACTGAAATGGTTATTGCAGTTCAAAAATCCAGAAGGACAAGTTGCGAGATGGATTGAACTACTACAGGAATACGACTTTGTGATCGAACATCGCAGCGGGAAATCTCGTGGCAACGCAGATGCATTGTCAAGAAGACCTTGTCCTGAAGATTGCAAGCATTGTACTAGACAAGAGGGTAAGAAAGTGGTATCTGTGAAGATGCTTATAACAGACCAGCTTAACAATGAGTGGAAAGACAGCCTACGACATGCACAGCAGGAAGATTCGGACATCAAGCCGATTCTAGAATGGATGAAGGCCAGTGCTCCTAAGCCCAAGTGGAGCGACGTTTCAGCGATGAGTTCGACCACAAAAAGCTATTGGGCCCAATGGGACAGCTTGCTGATTCAGGATGGAGTCCTGTGCCGTAAATGGGAAAATGGTCGGGGAGACAGTTGTCATTTGCAAATGGTTGTCCCTAAAGCTAAAGTACCGGATGTTCTACAGCTGTACCATAATGGTTGTTCAGGAGGCCACCTGGGAGTTAAACGAACTCTACTGAAGATCCGAGAACGGTTTTACTGGGTCCACTGTCGTGACGATGTCGAGGACTGGTGTCGCAAATGTACAAGTTGTGCGGCTGTAAAGAGGCCTCAAACTCGTAGTAGAGGTGCATTGAAATTGTACAATGTTGGTGCACCATGGGAGAGGATAGCCATTGACGTTGCGGGGCCGTTTCCGGAAAGTGAAAGTGGTAACAAGTATTTCATGGTTGTGATGGATTACTTCACTAAGTGGCCAGAAGTCTTCGCCATTCCAAATCAAGAAGCTTCAACAGTTGCAGATAAACTAGTTCATGAAGTCTTCTGTCGTTTTGGAGTACCATTAGAGATTCACAGCGATCAAGGAAGGAATTTTGAGTCTCAAATATTCCAGGAAACTTGCTGAGTTATGGGTACTTAAAACAAGAACAACTTCTTACCACCCACAATCTGATGGAATGGTAGAACGATTTAATCAGACATTGAGAACCTAGAAAGTTGTAAAACGGCAACGAGACTGGGACAGGCACATACAACCGTTTTTGTTGTCATATCGAAGCGCTGTTCACGAAAGTACATCAGTGACACCAGCTTTCGCAAACTTTGGGAGAGAATTACGGCTGCCTGCAGACCTGATCACCGGAATACCACCTGATGCCCCACGCAGTATAACCGATTATGCAAATGACATTGCATAATCGGTTGCGGTACAAATACGGAACAAAATGAATGACATTTATGAGCACGTCAGACAATCGGGACAGCAAACGTCTGAAAAGATGAAAACACGGTATGACCGCAAAATGAACAACAAAGGGTTTGACGAAAGTTCATTAGTGTGGTTACACAATCCAGTTCGCAGCAAAGGGAAATCTCCTAAGCTTCAAGCTAAATGGGACGGACCGTACCGGATTGTGACAAGGATCAATGACGTAACTTACCGGATACAGAAAGGTGCAAGAGGTACCCTAAGATCGTCCATGTGGATCGACTGGCGCGTTATCATAATAATAATGCTCGGGACGAGCATGTCTTAGGAGGGGCAGTGCGCGCCACTATTAATGTCTTGCATGGCAACACTAGTTACCACTAGCGCCCTCTAGTATCGAGTAGCAGAACTAGGAGAGTCAAGATCCTTCTAGAAATTTCGGGACCGATATGTACTCGAACATTCTATATGTTTCTACAGTAGAAGGTTCTGGAAAGTATCTGAGGCGCTACATAAGGCTGGTATAGACCACGACCGAGTCAGTATTGAATTGGCGATACCAGCGAAGACTTCGAAGCGATACAATTGCGAACTTAAGCGATCTGTAGTAAAATTGTGTTTTGTTATTAGTGTGGTTTAAAGTTGTAATTAGTGTTGTGTAATTAAAGTGTCAATTTTGGTAATTCACTCGGCAGTTTTTAATTGTCTCGAACCACAAGCTCGTAACAATATGTTATAAATCAATATTACACGTGGAAATATTATCTGCAAAAGCAATAAAAAAACATCAATAATAGTATATAGTGTATAAAACAATCTTCCAAAAAAAATTACATGCCCATTTTTAGTTTAGTTTTATTTTATCCCACATACTCTTTCAGAATTGAGTAATTTTGGTGCAACCTCTCAAATGGAATTCACCCAATAGGTTTGTGAGGCTCGACCCAAAATTACTCAAATTTGCCTTAAATAAAAAGTTTAAAATTTAATATGTTTCAAATTTAATAGGTTTCAAATTCTCGCTAAAAAGTTTTATATGGCGCCCACTGGCGCTTTTAGTGTATACTCATAAACACGTGTTTCTTTAGTATGAAGTCGGCGTTCTTCTCTCAATAGAGAGTAATTATTCTGTTCTGTGGTCCAAAGTATAGTAACTGGGACAGTCACAGAATAAATAATGGGACAGTTACTATACTTTGATCAGTGTAAAAACTGTTTTGTTGATACTTGACTTGATAGGATTAGGATCACAGACAGTGTGACCATATGGGCACGTTCCTGCCATTTTGGCAGGATTGGCCTATTATTTTAGCTTTAGGCATGATCAGTTGACGTTTTATAAAACCTGGCAGTATTTGGCAGTATTGAGGTATTAAAATAGATTTCATTATGGCAACTTAAAATGCCGAAAATGGCAACCTAGATACTTCGCTAGCATGAGGGGGATTTCCCTGTACTTCTCGTATTATGTTTGTATAACATTCAAAAAACAACTTTAAAAGTTTGTGTGTAGAGTTGATAATTTTAAAACGAGTATTCATAATCACGAAATTATGGTTAATATTTCAATCAGTCATAGAAGATATGTACTTTAGTTTGGTATCGCATTAGATTTCATGTTGATAATATCTTGTTAGCGATATCTTGTTAATAATATTTCGTGGATGATAGTAATTATAGGTGGAGGTGATGAAGCGTAAATATGAAAGGGCGTATAGAGCGAGTGGGAGCAAGATCCTTTATCATCGTGGATCTCCAAAGCAAAATGATCCAGACTGTAACCAACGTTGCCGACTTGTGGGATTCCCAAACTGTGGGGAATCTCAAGTTGATTGGGGATTAGCATTATGCGGGGAAAATGCGGAGATTCAGACATCTTTGCCGACATACTTCTTCAAGAATTCCAAATACATACATACATAAACACTCACGCCTGTCACCCAGAGGGGTAGGCAGAGATTATGGACTTCCATTTGGCACGATCCTGACACACCTCTCTCGCCTCCTCCACATCCATATACCTACGCATACACGCTCGTCGGTTAAGGGTACTCTTAATTTGGCCAATTTGGTCGATAAACCTTCGTCTAGGGCGTCCCTTTCCGACTCTGCCGTTCACCTCTGCCACATAAATTTGCTTTGTCACTCTTTCCTCATTCATTCTTTCTACATGACCAAACCACCGAAGCATTCCTTTCTTAATCCTGGTCACAACATCATCTTGCAAACCACTCTTCTTATCACACAATTTCTCACCTCATTCAGATTCAGCCCTAACATACTCCTTAATGACCGCATTTCTACAGCATTTATTCTCTCGTGCTTCTTCACACACCCAACTTTCACTACCATATTAAATTAGGGACTAACACAGCATTGTGAATTGCCATTGCCTTTTTGGACACATTCTGACTTTCCACAACAGAGTGTATAGCCCCATTTACTTTATTTCCTGCGTTCACTGTCGTTCTATATCCTTATCACACCTACCATCCTCAAGTAAATACATCCCAAATACACAAACTCATCTACTTGCTCGACCAATTCTTCTATTCTTATTTCACAATTATAACCAAATGTTTTAATATTTTTGAAGTTAATACTTTTAGCATCGTTGTGATTTGAAACTGGATTAAACGAAAAGCGACACTGAAAAGAGACAAACTACATCTATAAGATTTAGCCTGCGTGAGAGTGAGATAGAATACAGTGTATTCTTTTCTTAGATTTTGATCAACACGTGCTTAAAACTTATGGAGATAACATGGATGCTGAATATTACTGTGGTAAAAAGTAACGCGTTAAAAATGCTACGGAAGAATACATGTCTTTGTTGCTCATACTGCTGTTTTCAAACGCATCGGTCGAACGAAAATTTAGTGTGCTACAAAATTTAAAAACAGAAAACCGAAATCGACTAAATACTGATACTGTAATATCTTTAATAGCAACAACAGAAGGAATTAAAATATTAGGCGGAAGCGGCTAGTTTAACCCTTGGAACAAAACTTAACAAATTAACGGAAAAGTGTAACAGAACAAAACTTGTTTCATTTTTTAAATAATATTTAAGGAATTTGTATGAATCAGCAGATTTTTGTCACCAAAATTGGGAAATTTTATTTGTATTTTTGGGAAATTACACACATTGGCATTGACAACCCTGTGTGTAACTACAAATTGCCATTTGCAATCCCGGCTATCCGCTTTAAAGGAGCATGCCGTTACTAGTAAACATAAACATCAAAAAAATATGAGTGGATTCAGCATGCGAAAGAATATTCTCTCAAATAAATTTAATTAAGACAAAAACACGAAACAAATTCATAAAGAAACATGTAGCATCTATCTTGCACGTTAAACAAGGCATTGGTGAGCATGGCGATTGCATTGCATTCAAACCAACGAAAGATATTATGCTTAATTTTATTTGATAAAAATATATAATTTAAATGTGTATTTTTCCTTTTCTTAGTTTATTACAATCACTCACTTAGAAGTATATGTACTGGGCATACCTACAGAATTAGTGCTTACTTACAATACACTGGCGCACAAATGGCCGCCTTTATAGGGTTGTAACTCAGCAATATTTGCAGCTGATATCGATATTTTACTAATATGAATTTGTTCTCATTTCATATAATTGAATTTGTTGCTTTATTTATTTTATTCCGTAGGTATTTATATAGGC
Organism: Parnassius orleans; assembly: GCA_029286625.1. NCBI lineage: Eukaryota > Metazoa > Arthropoda > Insecta > Lepidoptera > Papilionidae > Parnassius > Parnassius orleans. The sequence goes on along the minus strand of JAGSMP010002470.1, from coordinate 1,669 downwards.
ACAGGGCTATATTTTCAATCGTCAAATAACTTATCTGAGGAATAAATAATTATTTCTGGCAGTTTTATGGCTTTTGTGTAGAAAGAAATTAAACCAGCCTAATTGTGTAACACACAAAATGACAACCATACCAATTTGACAGTTTAACAATATCCATTGCGTTGTTTTTGTTGTCAGCAAACGAATTTTAATCACATGAAGCAATGGATATTGTTGGGTTGTCAAATTAGATTTGGATTGTTATACCTTAAGTTTCGCTTGAGCTGCTTCACCAGGCTTCACCGCATATGTACACTTACGCAGTGCATACTCTGCTACAGATTTCTTGTATTAGGTACAATCAAACAAAGAGTTCAGTATGCAGGCAGCTAACTTGCAACTTGTTTTAAACAATGTTCTGAGTAAAGTACTTACTCAAGTTTTTACATCATTTATATAACAAAGTTAAAAGTTATAACGCACACAATAAAAATTAATATTGACAGAATAGTGGTAAGATTTTTGAGAAGATTTTTTGCTTGTACACCAATTTATTTACTGTACAATATTACTGGGATGGAGATCCCTGATCCCATATTATAGTATTTTTAATATAAAATAATAATGATTAGTTGAGTACAAATTAAATAAACTGTTTTAAAAATCAATACTTATTTATTATTAATTGGTATATAGGAACGTTCTGCACATAATTGATCACAAATGGTAAGTTACACAAGCATGTTCGGTCCTGCTTGATATAATATTTTATTTATATATATTAGATATTTAGATTTTAAATGAAAAATATTATTTTTCGAAGGTAGGTACATTAATTTTGTTTAATCACAAAATCTACAAAATCTGGCATGATCATGAAACATGATATCCGGGATTTATAAACTATTAATATTATTTATTCATTTCTGAACAAAATTAATCTAAAATAATTTCCAGTACAACACTTTGTCACTGCTTTTGACAGTTTGACAGCAGATCTACCACAAAACTTGGCTTAACATGGCTACGCAGTCACGCATGGATGAGCTAATGACGTCACACGAAAGTGTTACGAAAATAAGCACTTGACAAAGTGTAGTTGTCTCTTTTCTATTGCAGCTACTGCTTTGTTAAAAGAGACAAAACTGTTTTGACAAGTGTGTGTCGATATTATAGATATTTGTATAACTATTATTTCTATAGTAGAATACGCCGCTCCATAGGTATATTTAACTTATGAATACAATGGTAACTAAAGTTGGCAATATTTAGGCAATTTTCACTACTTTTACGTGGTAGAGCCATGCTGCAGCTATATTAATAGTATAGTTGTAGCACGAATGGGTCGGCTCGACCGGGGGATCACGCTCTCACAGAATACCAGGTAAAATAGCAGCCTAATGCTGCTGTGTTTCGTATGGTGAGTGGAGAACCGGAGACCCTTTTACTGAAAAGAGGCATTCTATCTTAGTCCTCACTGACAACGCATCTACATTTAAATTCGGAAACGAAGATAGATGTAGATGTCTAGGCCACAGCAACCACTTACCATCAGGTGGACTGTATGCTCGTTTGTCACCCTTATTCTATAAAAAAAAAACATACTTTGGCAGGATTTGGCAGGTTTTAGCCAAAGTAAGGCAGGATCTGTATTTTAAGGATGGTCACACTGATCACAGAGTACCTTTGT